>VUQH01019895.1:6150-25255 GCA_015106775.1 Etroplus canarensis | reverse complement strand
CCAAAGACAGGTGTGCCAAGCTTGTGGCATCATATTCAAGAAGACTTGAGGCTGTAATTGCTGCCAAAGGTTCATCAACAAAGTATTGAGCAAAGACTGTGAATACTTATGTACATACATGTGATTTCTTGATTTTTCATTTTTAAGAAATTTGCAAACATTTCAAAAACTTTTTTCACATTGTCATTATGTGTTGTTGTGTGTTGAGGGAAAGAATGAATTTAATCCGTTTTGGAATAAGGCTGTAACACAACAAAATGTGGAAAAAGTGAAGCACTGAATGCTTTCTGGATGCACTGTACTGTGGTTAAAGCCTAGAAAGGTACCACCAATGAAGAAACAAGACATCTGGTGAAGTCTATGGGCTTGATGCAGTTATTGCAAGCAAGGGATTGCAACCAGATATTAAGTATTTTTGACTTTAAGTTTAAAACATTCTGCACTAATATCTGTGCTTGAAAAACTAAGTGGTTTGATAGACTATGTGTTACATTATGTGTTGTTTGACATAGCTAGATATAAATATCAGGGAATAAAAGTTGAATAGCTGATCTCTCTTTTCATATTCACCTGTTGATCTCACACACAAATGTCCTCACAGCACAGGGAAAAAAAATAAGTGGCCTTGCTTTTACTTTTGAAGTATTGTCAGTCTCATCGGTGTAGATTAGAATTGTCTTTGTGAGGGAGAGGTCTTCCCTCACTAAGAGGTCAGGTATAAATATTCATGCATATATAAAGAAACACATATTTTTGTATTGTTTATTGATCCTTTTTCCTTTGAGGTCATTTCCTGGGGGTGTGGCTGTGGGTGCACACACAGCTACAAGCAGGAGGTCCAGCTGGGGTTCATCTTCTCATTATGGTGGGACTTAACCAAGTGGACTCAGGGGGGGGAAGGATATTTGTTTAGTTTGTTAAATGTAGTTTTCTTTCATAGTTAAGTTATTTAGTTATTTGAAGCTTAGGTAATGTGTTTACTTTAGAATGTGTGAATAACCTGAGTGTTCTTAAATGGTTTTAGTAATTTGGGTTTAAGGGGGTATTTTTTGATTTCACCTGGGTTTGGTTTAGTTTACAGTATTTAAGTTGGTCTTTGTTGAGTTTTCGGGTGGGTCTGGTTGTACCGTGTGGAAAAACTCCTTTTTTAACAAAAGAAAAAAGGCCCAGAATTCTGACCAGCTTGGAGTCTGCCTCATTTATTCCAGCTTAAGCTTTTCATACACGCTTGTCCTGTCTGGTTCCGCTCAGGTCAGAGGGTTTTAGTAACCAAAACCCCACAGTCTTCCATTCTTCAGTGTGATAATGCACTTTTTGGAGTAATTATCAAAGATTACTAAATATGTGTTAGTCTTCAAGTAGATGGGACTAAATTCTACCCTTCTGCCAGAATTAAGTGAAAAACTGAGTTCTTAAAATGAATCATTGTATGTTAATGTCTTGTTTTGTCAAATCAGTACCCTAAAATCCAAAGGTATTCAGAATAGTATCATGTTTGCCACAAAAAAGCTTCACATCAACATATCTGAAGAGCTGAAACTAGAAAATATTTATCAGTTGGACTGACTAATGGCTTATCAGTTTGATTAATTTTTGTAGCTCTAATTCCAAGATTTAGTTTATTAATGTAATGTTTTGAATTAGTGCAAAAAGAGAAACAAAAGGAGCCTTTTTGTTATCTAGTTTTCAAATTTTAATAAAGTTATGTAATTAAGTACATAATTCTGTCATATTTAATCTTGTTATCATGCAATTTTACCATTTTCATTTTTCCAGTACTTGCTTTTAAGTTTTGAAATATGAGTTTTTATAACAGTATCCTACATGGTTTTTTTTTTTTATTTAGTTTTAAATCTGGTTATTACATCTCTTTACAGAGAATATCATGTTTACATCAAGTAAAGTATTCAGACTGTAGGTTGCAGCTTTCCATCTGATAAAATTATGAAACTGTTAAGACTGTACATGCAGCTTTCCAAAACATTTTCATTGGAGTTTGAAATAAAATTCTGTGGGTCCAAGGATTCATTAGGAACTCTGTGTACTTAAGTTCTTTTTTTGTTGTTGTTGTTGTTGTTTTTTGATTTTTTCTTTAGGCGAGTTGTCAGAAGGGGCCGAGTCCCCAGAGGGTGAAGAAGACAAGAGCAGAAGAGTCGATGGTGAGTATAATCCTGCAGCCTAAGACTAATGACAGAAAATAAAACTGAAAAATCTTTATTTTCATCCACTGTCTTTACACCTGCTTTGCAATGTTAAATAAGGCTATGTATTAATTACGGGAAGCACAGCAGTGCAGTTTCTGTACTTGATCAGAGGATTAAACAGAAAGTATAACTACTCATTGGTCATCCTGGGAGAAATCATAGATGATCATTTTGTTGTTATATAATCTCTTGAGTTATTAATATAGCTTTTCTCTTTCTCCAAAGCAGAGGCTGTAATGGAATAAATAAGCTGGAGAGTATCATTGCCACAGTGACCACACTGTTGCCACTCTTGCTGTCGACCTGGCCCTGCTTTAAAACCTGTATGAGAGAGAGAGGGAGCCATTATTTGGACTGTGTCGCCCTCTACAGGACACCAAAACTGACACCTCTGCTTCCTTTTGTCTTTATTGTGATCAACCATTTTTCTTTTACTTTTATCACATTTCTACTCCCAGGCTCTTGTTTTCCATGAGCATTATTCTTCCCTTCCTGCTTACTGATAAAGACAATTAAGAAGATTTAATGACCTTAAAATGAGAGCAGTGGGGGTAAAAAGCAGCCTTTGACAGCCTGATATAGTAGTCTTTAGTTTGCCATTCTTTTGCTTTGTTCTAAGTTGTATGTTTCACTCAGCCGCAAACATGTAGCCATTGTACAAGTCCCACATTCCCTCTGCAGCACTCTTTATTTGATGTATTATTCTGGTAAATTGAAAACCATTTTGCATTACAGTAATTTATTTTGATCCTTCAAATACAGATATAAATGCAGACTTGTGTGAAATGCAGAGTAAATGCATATTCAGAGGGACTCTTACAATTGCTACATAGCGTGTATAGTGTATGGATATGTGTACAGTGCAGGTTAAAGTCACAGGTGTAAAGCAAACCTGCTCTTATACAAAACATTTTCCCCTTTGCTTTGGGAGCTCATGTTGGGAGCTTTGTATGTTTGCTGAAGCTGTTTTAAAAACATGTAATCTTTACCGCCAGTTGTGTCTCATTTCCTCTGAATATGTTTACTTTCTTAGTGCTTTCCTCAGTCATTGTGAACTTCTTATACATTTGCGCTCCTTGCAGCCATTTACTGTATATAGTAAAAGTCTGTATATGTATGGAGAAGGAACAGAAACCTATCCACAATCTACCAAGGGAAACTTTTTGGATATAATGTAAAATAATTTTAGTTAAAAAAAATTATTAGAATGCAGCTTTTGCATTTGAGACATATCGCACACGCAAATACATTCGAGTTTTTGTAAGATCTAAAAATTTCTTTGTTTACTTTTTTGTAAAACAACTTGTTTTGCAATCTTATGTCCTGTATGAATCACACACTAGATGTATCTGATACCCTCACACTGTCTTCTTCTCGATGCCTTCTTATATGTTTTCAAGCTGTAGCAAAAAAGTCAACATTGTTGCTAGAGAACTTTCCAGTGCAGTTATGTTACAGCAGCTTCACCTTCTAGGTTGTGGGTGTGATGTTTAATCTATCTGTTTACAGTGAGCTCGTATTAGCAAGCTGAATCTATCATGCTCCTCTGATGCATCTGAAGCTACGAGTCCCAACTGTATTGCTTCTTGGTTGCTAGCCAAGGTTTTTAAGGCTTGTAATCTTGTATACAGATGATGCAAATAATGCTTACTGTGCAAATGTAACACATTGAACCACTGCAATGTTGGTTCAGCTTTTACTATATATTCAATATGTGTAAATTGGGAAAAAATATAACAGATGCATTTTTGGCAGTATTTGCATTATGATTGACATGCTTTCCCTAAAATTGTGCAGTTTTATTTTCCTTATTACCTTTTAGTTTGAAAATTACAAAATTTATTGTGCCAAGGTCAAATTCTTGGTATATTGTTAGCTTAATCTATAAGTTAAAAGTATGCTATACATCCGTATATAGCTACTGATAGGTATAGTATGCATTATCCTGTTCAAAAAGGGTAATTACGTTTGCTGATTAGTTTTAATACTCATTTCTTATTTTTTTCATTGCAACAGGAACATTAGTACTCTGGTTGGATATATCAGTTTTTCACGCAATGTAATCACATGCTGCTTTTTACCTAAAAAATTATAGTCAGTGGTTAGCAGGCCATCTGACTGAATGTGTGCCTCTATCTGTACTTCCCATTTCACACTTTTCATCTGTAGAGGAATTTGGTGATGTCATTTAAATCTGTGCTGATCTAGGTACAGTCAAACAAATCAGTTAATATCTTCCAACATGCTAAAGAGTTTTAAAAGATGCTGCTGTCTCTGTAAAGTCAGCAGTTTCATGTTGCAGATGTAATGTGATTATTACAGTATATTTTGTTCTATTTTTATTTAGAAAGTCTATTTTCTAGCTGTTTTGTGCTGTACTTGCATTGTCTTTTTGTTGTTGTTTTATTGTCTCCTTCTTTGATTTTGGGGGGTGGATTGTCAAAAAGTACGTCATTTTCTTTTTGTTGCTCCTTTGTGTGTCAAATTGATGTTTTCTTCCACCAGCTTTGAAGTCAGAAAAATTCAAAGGACTCATTACTGTACATTTATATTCTAACAATTTCACTAAATTACACTGAAAGCAAAACTTATTGTATCCTCAAAACAGGCTGCCTGATTTTTGGTAAAACAGATTATAGTTGCTGTACGAAGAGACCAACATATGTACAGTCTTGTAGTTTGCTCTACCTTCCACTTGCTACTGTGATAGCCTACTGTATGAATATTTAACAAGAATTTATATCAATCATAATAGGAAACATAGCTGTATTTATGACATGTAAAGACTTCTAAACATGGTGTTTTGTATTGTTTACTATGAAACAGATTGTATGTCCATTTGTTTAATGCTTTTTTTTTCTTTAGTCTGAATCACTCTAAAATGACTGATCTCAAATCGTTGTGACTGAGGTAGATGGATGTAACTTGTGTGTGCATGGGTGTGTTTATGTGTGTGAAACTGCCACAAAACTTAATGTGCATTTCTGATCTCCTCACTGTGATCTTCTCTATCGATGAGAGTGTCATGAGATGAGTGTTTCTGGGCGAGAAAGAGAGAAACAAAAAAGTGATGCAGTGGATTACATAAAGCTGAGTGAACAATTCATTTTAAATCTATTATAGTCTGTTTAAAAACCCATCAGGCCAAAACCCTAGATGTTTGCTTATATGAAAAACATTCAAATTATCAAGGTCAAATTATTAAAATAAATAAATAAATAAAAACTTGAGTGAAACATTAAAAAAAACAACTAAAAAATCCAAAACTACCTAAGCCGCCTTATTTACCTTCTACTGCATCTTTGAAGAGACATAATGACTGAGAGTGAATGTGTGTGGGTGTGGGTGTGGGTGTGTGTGTGTGTGTGTGGGTGTGTGTGTGTGTATGGGTGTGGTTGCATGCATGTATGTGCATGCACGTGTATGTGTGTGTCACTTTCCCATGCCGGCCAGGCGGTCGTGTGTGCCACCATGCTCTGTGACTGCACAGTCCTATCAATAAATCTGGATTCAAAGGGCTCAGATCATGTCTGCCTGTCTTCATTTCTACTAAGTACAGTGTAAAATATTTAAAGAGACACGCCAAGAATTTTATACTGAGTAGGTTCCTGTTGCTCTTAGATTATCTTTGTCAAGGGAAAAAAAGTGATTACTGATGAATAAATAAACAATAAATAAAATTAAGGGAACGCTGAAATCACACTTTGGAATCTGATAAATGAAATGTTCAACTTGAAAAGATTTACTGACAAGCACCTGACTGTTACAGTGGTGGATGCTCATATTATTTAATCATATCAAATGTTTAAAATCATAGCGATAGCATATGGGCAACTCTTATTTGTGCTCTCCTTGGTTCTTTAGCTAGCTTCCATAAATGGCATAAAAAGATGGATTTATGTTCAGGGTCTTTAAAGCGAAGTCAGCGCATAAGTGTCTTAAACCTGCTTTTTTTAAATAACCACCAGGTAGTAGTTGCAAAAAGACTGCTAATTATATCAAATGCTGTGGGGTAATGTCCTCTGTAAACGTTTTCCTAATGAGTTTATGAACTCAGCCACTCATTTCAGCTCATACTGATGTGAATATTAAATCTTCTTTGTACATGTTGGTTAGTCAAAGTTAACTCCTCCAAAAATGAGAATTATCCAGAGTATGCTCATTGGCTTGCAAGTTCTTTAGACATCTATTTTGACTGTGTGAGGTACAGCAAGAAGTTTTTGACTCAGTTTTGGTGATTGAAATTGTAGGGTTTCATTAGTCTGTTAGTTACTATCACTAAATAGCAGGTATCTGTATTGGTGCATTGCACCTGTACAGTATATGGTTTATATAGCTGATAACTTAAAACTCAACCCTCTTGTCCAAAAATGGTAACTTTGGCTCCAAAAATGTCTATTGTTTCAAAAGGTAGATGAGCTCATCAAGGCTCAGCATAAAATATGGAATTCTTAAAACTGCAAATCGTGCAAAGCTAGTCCAAGAAATTCAGAGAATGAATGTATGGGCCTGAGGTGATCATAATGGGTCTGGTTTGTACACAAGCTTATACTGTGAACTTTGTAAGACTAGAAAGGCTTTCTGGCAGAAACCCAGATAACAAGAGCCTCTGGAATGGATCTGTACCAGATCTGCCCCAGAGGAAGAGAGTCCAGGGCAGATCCATTGTGGAGGCTCTTGCTATCTAGGAGGCTTTGTTGTCTTTCAAATTATTTTCAGTTTCAGTCACAGTTTATTTAAATTTAGGAAAACATGGTCACCTGGATTTAAACACACCCTTTTGATTTTAATTGTGACATGCAAAGTCTGTTTGGAAGAAGGCATTGAAGACAAACTTGTTTTATGTGTATTACATTTTATCTGAGAATGGAGTGGACTGTTTTGCAACAATTTATGGTATAAACAGCACGTTTCCCCGAGACATTTAACAGGCTCTAGATGTTTTCTCTCATTTGGTGTGTGCATCAGGCCCATGAGTTTAAGGACAATGACATTTTGTTGTGGTCATTTTGCCTCTGTACACCACCGCAGTAGATTTTAAATAAAACTATAACAATATGATCAAAGTGCAGACATCCATCTTTATTTCAAAGGGTTTGACAAAATAATTGTATTTACTGTTTAGGAATTACAGCCATTTTATACACAGTCCCCCATTTCCAGACCCTCAAAAGTAATGGGACAAACATATAATTTTAAATATAAGGATTGTTATTCATAGGTGGATGAAAACATTTTACAATCAATGACTGCCTGAAGTCTAGAACCCATGGAAATTGCCATATGCTGTTTCCTCTTTTACTGCGACAGCCTTCATTTGCTGTTTGTGTGTGGGTCTCTCTGCCTTCAGTTTTGTCTTCAATAAATGAAAAGAATACTATAATGGATTGAGATAAAAAAAAAATATATATTGGCTTGAGATCGGGTGACTGAATCGACCATTGGAGAATATCCCATTTGTCCGCCTTGAGAAGCTCTTGGGTTGCTTTTGCAGTATGCCTTGGGTCATTATTGGTTTTCACTGTGAAGGACTATCCAGTTAGTTTTGCGGGGAGAGCACTGACCTGTACACTAAAGAATTCATCCTGCTACTTCTGTCAGCAGTCATATTATCAATAAACAAAAGCGGCCCAGTTCCATTGACAGCCACAAAATTGCCTCCACCATGTCTGACAGTTGCTTTGGATCATTAGCTGTTTGTTTCTTGCTGCATACTTTTCTCCTCCCATCATTCTGATACAAGTTAATCTTGGTTTCATCTGTCCAAAGAGTTTTTGTGTCCAGATCTCTTTTAGAGAAAATATTTCTGTTAGCAAGCTCCTTTTAATGGTTTTTTGTCAATGTTTAATCCCGCCTCCCTGTTCTCGAGTGTAACCAATGGCTTATGCCTTTTTACAAACTTTTTGTATTTACATTCATGAGATTGCCTGATAATAAACTTTGATAGTGATCCACCTACCTCCTCAAGAATCTTCTTGACTTGTTTATATGTTGTGAAGGGTTTTTTCTTAACCAAGGATAGAATTCCAGGATCATCCTCTTTAGTTCTCTTCTGTTTCCTTCCTTGCATTTTAGTGGTGCTGTGCTGGTCAGTGCGTTTTTTTCACTAGATTTACATTTGCCTAGGGTCAGTGTCACTACTGGTAGTATTGGGTGATACCTAGACCCTACAGAGGTTGCACAGGTATTCCAACTCCTCCAGGATGGCACATTAATAAGTGCCATTGCCGGAAGGTTTGCTGTGTCTCCCAAAACAGTCTTAAGACCATGGAGAGCTGGACAGGGCCTAGAAGGTCCTTAACATATCAGCAGGACCATTATCTGCTTCTTTGTGTAAGGAGGAACCAGGTGAACACTGCCAGACCTACAAAATAACCTCCTGCAGGTCACTGGTATGAATGTCTCTCATCAAACACTCAGAAACAGACTTCATGAGGGTGGCCTGAGGGGCCAATATCCTCTAGTTGGCCCTGTGCTCACTGTCTGGCACCTTGAAGCTCGATTGGCATTTTCCATCGAATACCAGAAATGGCAGGTCTGCCACTAGTGCCCTATGCTTTTCACAGATGAGAGCAGGTTTACCCTGAGCACATGTGACCAACATGAAAAGGTCTGGAGAAGCCATGGAGAACGTTTTGCTGCCTATAACATCATTCAGCATGACTGGTTTGGTGGTGGGTCAGTGATGGTCTGAGGAACCATATCCACGGAGGGATGCACAGACCTCTAAAGGTTAGACAATGGCACCCTGATTGCCATTAGGTATCAGTATGAAATCTTTGGACCTATTGTCAGACCTTACACTGGTGCAGCGGGTCCTGTGTTCCTCTTGGTACACAATACTTGGCTTCATGTGGCAAGAGTCCGCAGGCAGTTCCTGGAGGATGAAGGAATTGATACCACTGACAGGCCCTCACACTTACCTGACCTACATCCAATAGAAAACCTCCGGGACATTATGTTTCGGTCCATCCGACTCTGTCAGGTTGCACCTCAGACTGTCCAGAAGCTCAGTGATGCCCTGGTCCAGATCTGGGTCTCCCAGGGCACCATCCGTCATCTCATTAGGAGCATGTCCAAACATTGTCAGGCATGCATACAAGCACATGGGGGCTATACAAACTACTGAGTACCATTTTGAGTTGCTGCAATGACATTTTGGCAAAATGGACTAGCCTGTTACATTATTTTTTTCAGTTTGACTTTCAGGGTGGGTAGGCTGATACTTTTCATTTCAATCAAATGATGTGGCATCCATCCTTTCCTAACACATTACCAGTCCATATCAATATAGATATCCATCATGTTATTTTTCACCATTGAGATCTGATGTGTTGTCGAAGTGTTCCTTTATATTTTTTTAGCAGTGTATTTAAGTAATTTATTTAAGTAATTTCCCCCCAGGGATTAATAAAGTATTCTGATTCTGATTATGTATGTATTTATTTATTTAAATGCAAGTTCAACATGTGAAATCCACTCCAAATCCACTCCAAATCTTTTATCTACGTAGTTTGTAATGGAGTAACGAGGAAACAGATCTCACCTGACCATAAAAATGCTTGTCAGTCAATTGTCCATTACAACTGAGCCTCTGAAAATAGGGGACTGTGTATAAAAATGGCTCTAATTCTTAGCAGTTAATGTAATTCTTTTCTTAAACCTCTTGAATTAAAGCTGAAAATCTGCACTTCACCACATTTTGACTGTTTCATTTAAAAGCCATTGTGATGCAATACAGGGGCAAAATAGCAATAACTTTGTCACTGTGTCAAAAAGTACCTTCAGCTACTCCCTGGTATTCTCACCAAGGGGTTGCCATAGCGACCTAACCAGAGTGTATATATGAAAAGGTAGTGCATACAATAGGTAAGCTACCATAAGTGCCATTCTATGTTTGCTACAATTTGTCGGGCCATGATTGGATATCCCCCAACATGCATTAGAGCAATAGCACATGTACATATCATTTCGAAAACATTCCTGCACTTTAGCATTTGCATTTGCTACACAACATTTCCAAATTTCATGCAATATCAGTCAGAAATGTCCTTACACCACCACTGTTGTGGTGGTTCATGACTGTTGAGGGTGTCCTCAGTGGACAGTGATAATGGAATGGTAACCTGCAGTGAAAGTTAAACTATCACCAAAGTGGCATTTCAGTATGGGTAGTTCTACACATTATAGTTCAAGTTCTTAGGGTTAAGTTTTATTGTTTAAATGATTAAATTTACACTTTCAGATGTCAAATTACATATCATTTTCTGGGATTATTGACATTTTGGCATGACTTTATTGTTGCAATGTTCATATATTTTTATTTTTAAATTTTTTATCTTTAGATTTATATACAAGTGATAGAAGTGTAAAAAAGAAGGGATTTTTGTATTTGCCCATGATTATACATTATAGTAATTGCATCCTGACTATGACTCTCTTGTTAATACATAATCCACTAGATGTCTCTATTAGACCTTAAATTACATTGAAACTCCACCAACAACAGCTCACACCCTCAGAAGGCCTGTGGTACTAAAAATGATCAACGGACCTGCTGTATATTGTGTCACTCTCCCAAGATAGTCCATGTATAGCTCTTTATCCGCCATATAGGCAACTCCACAAACATTACACACCGAGTGCATATTTATCACCAGAAGCATGCATATTCATAGGCAGGTTGATGGAGCTCGTGAAGGGATGTGTATGAGTTTTCAGCACAGCACTGAGTGCCGGAGCAGAAGGCGAATGTTAATTCAATTATACGGCAGCTGTTCCTTGGTGCCCATGGCCACTGTGTTTGCACTAGAACAGAAATCTTGTATTAGGTCCCTCGCCATAAAAGACCGTTGCCAGGCATGAGAATGGGGACTGCCTGTAACCAAAAGCCATCAACAGTATTTTAAAGAGCTTTTAATGCCTATTTTTGGCTTGACTGAGGAATTTGGTGTTGCTGAAATGTAAGATTTGAGGGATTTTTGTTGTTGTTTTGGCTCACTATTGATTTACAGAGCTGTTGTTTTTTTTTTTTATTAAAGCTGCTTTGAAGTAAAATGTGCAAATGAGTTTTCTTGCTGTACCAATGCCAGTCAAGGGTAATTAAATAGAGCATGCATCCTATGGTGATTGTTTTATCATGTTACCATGACTTGCTTTGTCCATATGTACCATGAAGTCACGCACAACTATTGCGCATAAGACAACATGTATGTCTAGGTCTTCAGATACTCCCAAGCAGAATTAGTCCATACATGTCATAAAGAGGAGTGTATTTACCAAAGGGCTTACACACAGTCTGTGTAAGTGTGTGTTGGCATTCATGCTCCTCCCCACCTCATGTCCGGGGCTCAGGTTTAGCTCCAGTACTGCTTGATGGAGGAAGAGTAGGAGAAATTGTGGTGGGAGGAGGGTGTAAACACATCCAAAGGCCCATACCTTCATTATCCAGCTCCCTGAGACTCACTCTGAACTGCTGCTCTGATGTTACCTGAACCTGTTTGCTTTTCCTTCATCAAAAGGAAAACAGCTACACCTGTGCAGAAGATATGCTCAACAGCACATTGCATATGTATAATAAAGGCAGTGATGCAAATGTGAAAGCTCATACATCCTTAGATACACTCGAATGCAAAGTTTAAGAGTGCAGCTAAGAAAAGACTTTTTAAAATTTTGATATTCAGTTTATAAAATAGACACAAATGTTCAATAAATGTTTACAGGGACCAAAGCGACATCTACAAATTGCTTGTGTTGTAAAATTAGCAGTCTGAAACCCATACATGTTCAGATTAGTATCACATAAGAAAGAAATGGGAATGCTATTGTGATGATTCCATGGTGAAGCATCACTATGAATGGCTTTTCAGGAAACAATTCTCTAACCTAGCTAGAAATAACAGCATGCTTTTACCACTTAACTACACACAGCCACGTCATTTAGTGTGAAGTAGACATTGCATATCAAGCTGTTTAATAAAAATTAAACCCTTTCTATCCACTGGAAGGAGCACAGAGCTGTATTTAGAGTGACTGATCGAGAGCCCAGAATCAAAGGGCCCTGTGGCACGAGCTGCTAGTGTGTCTGGGAATTGGCCCAACTTTTAAAGAGCCAAGCTTCCCTCATCTTGACTGGGGGCCGACCCCCAAATAGGAAGAAGCTATTTCTATTGGCAGCGAAGTGGTTGCTTTTCTGGAAGCCTGTCAGGTGAGGAGTAGTGTCTGCCAACTGTAACCCCCTCAGGTGGACACAGGGGGCAGGACAGACCCTCATCATGGCTGCAGCATTGTGACACACAGCAGATGATGCAAGTCACAGAGGGTACTGAGCTCCCTGATGTCTCGAGACAAAGATCTTCTGTAAAAGACTCTACGGCAGTAACGGATGAGAACATTTCCAACATCCCAACTGTCAGCAGCTCATTTAGAATAGCAGTAAAAGCAAGGTGTGAATGTAGTTTACACCAATATATAAGCAATCAGTTGCTTATTTGTACAAACAGCAGTTATAGAAATGTTGTGTTAATATGCTCTTGGGCCCCTATTGACCCTCACAATGCATGATAGTTTTTTTTATTATGTATGATAGTTTAATTATTTTTGTAAGCTCTCAGAAACCAACAGCACAGCTAGCTAAATAGGTTAGTTGATTAGAAATTTAACAGTAATTCAGTCTGAAGCATGTTTGTGTATTTTTAAAATGAGCTGAGCTATCACAGTTTTGTATTTCTTTAAAAATTTGAGAGGCTTTGAGATAAAAATTGAATATAATCTTTGTGCCTTCAGGAATCATAATGACATTTAAATATGTTCAGACATTTTACACAGTACAAATAAATTAAATGGTGACCTGCTGTCTTACAGCACCTCTGTGATGGCACTTCTGTACCAGAGTTTTCCTTTGTTTTGTGGACTTAACTTCCACATTGAAGGTATACTAAATTTTAGTCACAGTCTCTCCCTACAGGACAAGTCATCGAGCTGAAGGATGGGGGACTTCTTGTAGATTGTATTGTTTGTCAGTTGGGAAAATTTCTAGCAAATTTGTAATTATTGGAGTAATACAAGTAAAAGATGTCAAATAAATAAATTTTGGTTTTACTTTGGTTTTACTGCTAATACTTGGCATATTATTACTAGAGTAAACTTTCATTTTTATGCTGATGATGTGGCGATATACTGCTCTGCACCTTCTTCTAACCAGGCTCTCTGTCAGCTACAATCAGTTTTTAGCACAGTACAACACAACCTGTATGATTTAAAGCTGGTTTTAAATGCATTCAAAGCTAAACCTATGATGTTTTCAAATTCAGTATCAAAACCACTAATATAAGTACTTAGGATTTATAATTGAAGACTTTCTCTTTTACAGCTCACATTCATCAGCTGATAAAAATAAATAAATTGAAACTGGGTTTTTACTTTGGAATCAAGTTCTGTCTGCCCAAGAAAGAGACTTGTTGCTTCCACCTTTATGTCAGTGCTAGATTATGGTTAATGCCTCTGCACAGTGCTTACATATGGTGGATTCTGTCTATCATGGAGCACTGAAATTTATTACAAACCTTAAAGCTCTCACCCACCACTTTATGTTGTATGCTCAGGTTGGATGACCTGCTTTCTCATAGTAGACTCAATTACTAGTATTTTATTATTTATAAGACTATTCTCGCCTTACTCTGATATTACTTATTGGCTTACATTAATTGTAAAAGTGAGGGAAGTTATAGTCTTCAGTCCCAAGACTCATTCCTTGTTTGTCCTAAAAGGTCACACTAAATTTGGAAAAGGAGCGTTCAAATTTGGAGCTCCCTTCACCTGGAATCAGCTGCAGAATCAATTAAAACTTAAGGAATTGATCACACTGAATGAATGCAAGTTAATATTGAATGATCAGCAGACTGTTGCTTCAGGCTATAAATGCATATAAATAATAATAAATATAAATACACCTACAGTATTTTAGCCCAAGACAGTCACTTTTATTAATGTTTTATCCCTTACTGGATTTATTGTGCCAAAGTTTACAAATATGAATTTGGTTGTTTTTGCATTTTAACCTTTATCTCTTTATACAATGGTATGCCTTTTGTAACTTATTTTGTTGTGTATTTGTGTGTTTGTGTGTGTGTGTGTGTGTGTGTGTGTGTGTGTGTGTGTGTGTGTGTGTGTGCGTGCATGTGTTCCCATTCTGTGTAAGTACTGTTCATTGTATTGCTGTCTCTCTTGGCCAGGACACTCTTGTAAAAGAGATTTGTAATCTAATCTAAACTCTGCATTTACATGTAAATTCATAAAGGTGTCTTTGAATTATAGGCTCTGACAATGATGCACCTAGCTCCTCAAGAGAATTCTTGACTTGGTTATATGTTGTAAATAGTTTTTCTTAACAAACAAAGGATTCTGTGATCATCCACTCTAGTTGCCTTCTGTGGTCTTCCAACCCCTTTGGTGTTGCTGAGCAGTGCGGTCTTTGTTTCTAAGAATGTTCAAGCTCATTGATTTGACTTCTCCTTTTTGCTATCTCTCTGATAGGTTTATTTAGGGTTTTCATGCTAATAATGTGGTTCTTCTCATGTATCAGCAGCTCTTTGGACTTCATATTAAGACATTCACTGAACAGCTACCAAATGCAAGTTCAACACTTGGAATCAACTCCAGATCTTTTATCTGCTTAGTTTGTCATAGCAATGAAACTGTTTGTCAGGCAATTGTCCCTTTACTTTTGAGCCTCTGAAAATGGAGGACTGTGTATAAAAAATGGCTGTAATTCCTAAACATTTAAGACAATGTTTTTGTGAATCCCCTTGATTTAAACCTGAACAACTGAATACCTTTTAAGATAAAACTTGATACATTTTTAATTGTTCTTCAAGTCTGTGTATCAACCACCTACAGTTTATAAAAAATTAAGTCGCTTCCCAGTCTGAAAAGTGAAGCCAAGGCAGGCATGCCTTGAGCATGCATTCTTTGTTAATGGCAACCAGGGTGCAACTCCTCAGATTCAAATAAATAAATAAATAAAAAGTCTATCAGAAAATCCCAATAATGCTGTCATCTCTGCCCTTTGGAAATAGTTTTCTGATGAGTGTATGGTTAGAATTGCAAACTTCAGGTCTTCTTGAATACAACTTGATGTTCATTATGTAGATTGTGTTCCCCATTAGAGTCGAGAAGGAGGATAAGACAGATCATGCTTTAGGATGGGCCTTCCTCATGACTGCAAATTCATAACCTTGGTTGTGTGGTTTCCTGTTCTTTCTCATTTGAGTGATCCTTTACATCTGGTGTCTAGTTTTAAAAAGCTTAAAGGCGATTGCCAAAAACCAGTGGGTGAGGTCAAGTGGCTTTATCTACTGTATGTGCAATCTATGTTATCAGCAAATGACTGACATTACAACCAGAAACACTATAGTCAAAACATTAGTGACAATGATTTAGTCAGATACAGTATGAAAGAAGGGGCTGGGATGGAAATGGGTGGCAAAGTGGCTTGCACATTTGCAGTAGGCACATTATAGTAGCTTAAATAATTCACTCTAAATGAGATTTATCAGTCGGATGTGTAAAAGGGTATCAGCTGAGCCATCAGCTGATGTGAGCTGGCATTGAGATTTGGACAGAGCCCAATTGTTTCCAGTCCTCACACTAAGCCAACCTTCTACCATATTTTTCATATTTAATAAACAGATATGAGAGTGATATTCAACCTTCTCCTCTAATGTTTGGCAAGAAAATGTGCATATTTGCCAAAATGTTTTCTTTATTGGTGAATATGAGCTCTATTATGAAAATCTTGTGAGACCAGGTTTTAAGATTTTTTTTCTTTGCATAAATATTTATTTCCAAATTTTGACCCAAGAACAAGGGTGATTAAATGTTTTTACAGGACATATTACCCAGTCCTTTCTGAGGGAGTATGTTTTTTAACAGTTTACCCTTCCTTCCAGCCTAAGACTGAAAACGCAAAAGCAATGATACTTTTACTGTGGTCATGTGACAGACAAGCTGTTGAAAGCTGACACAGCAGTATTATGGCAAGAAAACCACACATTTATACAAAAATAAACTGAATTTCACTAAAAATATTTTCATTTGTCTAACAGAAGACAGAAGAGAAAACTGCAAAATGAAAAAATAGATCTGTATCAACTCAGATTAGTTTATTTGGATCCCCCTTTGCTACAGTGATGCGGCAGGTGTTCTTCCTGGGGTCCACACACAAAAAAAAATTGTCAATGTGACAGTGCACTGTAACAACTGAACACAGAGACATTTAACAGCTAAATAAAAAAAAAAAAACACACAGACAAACAAAACAGCTCCTTACAACACAAATTGCACCCAGTGTCAGATACTGTAAGAATTATAAGAATTATGATGACACAACATGTAGAATTACTTTTAACCACAACCAATTAGTACACACACATTAAACCATTTCATTTCATTTTAGTTTTAGTAGTTATTTTAATCCAGTTTTACTGGTTTCTTGTGTTTTATCTCTTGGAAGTAAATTCCATTCCTTCATAACATGAAACAAAACCTTTCTTTTAAGTGAATTCAATCTTGTTATGGATAACAAAAAACATCTTCCTGTAGCCTGCCTGTTAGAATAATTGTGCCTGTCTATTCTGAAGTATAAATTTTCTTACAGTGTAAATGATTTTATTTTCATAATAATATTTCCTAAAATACAAGTAAAGAATAATCTGTTTTACAGTTAATCAGCCAAGACGTTTATACATTGTTACAATATTTGTTCTATATGCACAACATAACAATACTGGCTGCTCTATTTATTACCATTTGCAATTTATTTATCTGATTTATTGTGCCACTAAACTAAACTGCTGGGAAATAAACAGGATGAGCCAACATTAAGGCCTAAATAAACTGTCTGATTGATGTTTGAAGTTAAGGACAGTTAATGAGTAAAAGTAAGGGAAAAGGGAAGAAAAGTCATATCAACACCAAGAGTGTGGATTAGGTGAGGAAACAACATCACAGCCCTGTCAATCATCTGAGCTCAGCCCTTTGAGAAAAAAATCCTGAACTGTTATGAAAAATGTGTAAAAGTCGGTAAAACAGTGAAGTCATGTGCAAGTCAAAAATCCTGAAACTTTCTAATCTTTCAGTAAAGTGTCACTCCTGATTGCTGCTTTAGGCTTTATGTTTATGTCTCTCTACCTATGCTGTATGTTGACATGCTGCATACAGTTATTGCTGTCAGACACAAACCTCCACTGTTTTCCACTGTAGCACATAATGTTTATCATCTATAACATGCTATACTTATATAAAAGTAAAGATGTGACTCTTATTTAAATATGATATCTGACACATTTTTATTCAGCTTATCACTTTCTGTGTATGGAAGTGTCGCTTTCTACCACAACAGATTGTCACAGCCACTTTGAGCGTGTGTGAACAGATTGTGCTTTGAAAAAGAAACGGGAGCCTGCAGCAACATCTCACGTCTGCGTCCCAACTCTGTCTGAAAACGGGACCAACATCTTTACATTATACATTTTCAAAAACATATCCATTATTCATGTCCCCATATTTTAATGCTATTAGCACTTCTGTGCCACCCACCTAAATACCTGGGTGTCTGTTATCAAAGGAGCAGTGACAGTCTGAGTTATTTTGTGTGTAAAGAAACGAGTTGAGATTAAGAAAGTGTTGCAGTGGTGGACCATCACACAAAATTACATTAGATCTGTGAGATGATTATATTGCTGTATACTGGGAAATTATGGATTGAAACACAAAGGGGGAAAGTACCCCTTTTACTTTGCTATAGAGTGATTTTGTTGATAGACAACAAAGGCAAACACACACACATACACAATGCTCCACCTGTGTGGGTGGGAGGTGTGGCCACGCAGCAGCTGAGTGGGGCAGCATATGGAGTTTCTAATTGGGTAGAACAGCACAGCTGGAGGACAGCAGTCCAGGACCTGGCCTCTGGTAATCAGTCCCACAATCCTTAGCTCTCCTCTAACATCCACCATGCTGCATGTGAGCCTTCAGTAGGAGGGTAGGTGATGTCCAATTGGAACACTGAAACCAACAGGAAATGTGTCCACTAAGAAGGTTTCATAACATGTTTTTTATAAGTCATGTTTATAGCGTTACTTGGGCCACTGACATCATGGATCTCAATGATTTTCACTGGTTATGACCTAGATTTTTTAAAAAATTAAACAGCTCTGTGAAGGGAAAATATATTCACACCGCACACAATACGAAGACATCATTTGTTATTGAAAATAAACATAAAAGCAGCAGAGCTCAGTATCCGCAATGGCCCAAGGAGCAGTACTTTACTGTTGTGAATGGTTAAGGCAGAGCCAGTCCCACTGCTTTATGAAATGTGCAGTGATAAGGTCAGTATATAGTTTATAAGCTGGTTGTGTGCTTTTTGTGTCAAAAAACAAACAAACAAAAAACAGGAAAAGCAACCAGTTACTTCAGAATCAGATTACTTACTTGAGTTTAACGGTATTTCAGTTTAACCTCAAATAACTGGCTGCTTTTCACATTAATATTGTTTTACACACAAAGCATACATGGTCCTGTTTAATGCAAAAGGGCCAGTGTTTACCTTCCTGATTAACGTTTATACACCAGAATGTTCAAGTTTAGGCAGGATCATGACATTAGACTACAGGCATTATTTATTTTTTAAGCGAGGGCCTTTGGGTTCTTTTTTAAAATAAAGATCTCAGAGTAGCAATGCAGTTCCTCATAAACTATTACGTTAAGTCCCTAAGCAATTTCCACGGGGATTAATAAAGTATTCTGATTCTGATTCTGATTAAAAGCTGTGTTTAGGTACTTGACTAAGTGTACTCTGTTTTCTCCCCAGGCAATGTCACTACCTAGAACTATACACC
>VUQH01019882.1:1560-13153 GCA_015106775.1 Etroplus canarensis | reverse complement strand
TATATATATATATATATATATATATATATACATACATATACATATACATATATATATACACACACACATACTGCACTATTAAAATGTTTTTCTTTAAAATGTGATTTTTCTTTATCATAATCAATTTTCATAATCACTGACCTTGATGACATTAATTTTCAAAGCCATAAAGATGCTAGAATAATACTGGTAAAACATGTACATAAATGTGTTTAATTCACACTCTCTGTGCTCTCATGTAATAAGCTAGGGGTATAATTAATAACACCTAATGCATTGTCACATCAACATCAATTAACACTAGAACCGCCAAGGGGGTCATTTTGACTCCTTCATCATTTTAAAATCCTGTAACTCTGTTAAAATAAAACCCCATCAGCGCATATTTAATTACTTTTCCTAAAAATGGGTTTATTCATCATATACTGAATTTTGGTGTGTGTGGGATAAAAAGAAGAAAAAATATGACCACTTACACCCGTAACCACCATGTAGGTCATTTGGACTCCCATAGAAATCAGAGTAAAATGTTGCATTCAACAGTCATCACATTTCTGACTGCTTTACAACATGTATCGTTTACTCACATTTTAATGTGAAGGCTGCTTTTTAATATAAGCCAGAGCTAATTAGATGACACTGATGAATGAATATATAAAGGTACTCAATTTCGATAAAAGATAATTAATTATTGACTCATAAAACATCCTCAGCATTGTCCAGACGTTGAAGTCATTGCAGAAAATAGAGATGGCTCTGGCTCTTCTTGTAGGGGGCTTCTGTGTTTTTACTCCATCCAGTTTATTGTCAGTGTGAACACTGAAGTATCTGTAGTCCTCCACTATATTCACGCAGACCCCACGAATGGAAACAGAGATCAGTGATGTTTTAGGTCCTTGTCATGTCCACAACCAGTTCTTTAGTCTTTAGTCACATTAAGCTGTACATGATTTTGGTTTCCCACCACAGTCCTGTACTCATCACCCTCTCTGATACACTCCACATCTGCATAGTCAACAGAAAACTTATGAAGGTGGCAATTCTGCGTACAGTATCTAAAGTGTCTGGTGTAGAGGGTGAAGAGAAAGGGAGAGAGGATGGTGCCCTGTTGAGCTACGGTGTTGCTGACCACGCTGTCCAACATATCACTGCAGATGCACATACTGTGGAGCTGGGTGAAGGTAGTTAATGTTTTGTTAGGTATTAGATAAAAATTTACAACCAAACTTCTTCGACAAAAGATGACATATTTGCCAGTCCCACCCCTTGTGTTGACAAGATAATGTTAAAACTTCCATGAGTCCACATATTATCCCCAGTGAGGAGGACATACACAAGCTTAAGCTTATTCTTTTACTATGATCACAGTAAATTGGCATAGCTGTTATTATTTAATTTTGTTATGGTATGCCCTTTCTTTTGCACAGTGAATTCCAAGCAATGTGGCTATACCCTCAAAAGTCAAACATCTTTCTCTAATTTTTGTCATATTTTTGCTTTCTAAACAGACTGTCCACATGCAGAAGGTAGACATTCTGCAGCAGGTATAAATGGTAAATAATACAAAATAAAAATATAGCATAAATATCAAAATATAGTATGATGTCCATATACCAAATACCTCTTTTCCTTGTCTACAGCCTTCAATGGCATATGCTTTTCCATTTAATGGGATTTAAGTTACTTGTCTTTTGTTTTCCTATTGGCCCTACAATATGTGAAGCCAAGCCGATTTGACCTACAGGAGGAAATTAGCCTACATTAGCAATGGGAATGTAGAAACTGCCTGTTCACTGACCTACTATACCTACTATTCAGTCAACTTATGTGAAATAAAATAATTAATACACTGAACAGCTGAAAACAGATGGTAAGTCTGAGAAAATAATTTTTGATTTGGACAGTGACAAAGACCACTTCCAATTTTAAAATGAGCACATAGCAGGAACACCTCAGGTTCACTTTTTAACTGAAATGATCTTGTCAGGATGCATCATAAAAATGTGGTAAATGATTTCAAAATGTCCATGGTCACTGATGTAGTGCTTTGAGGAAACATTAATTATTTGAGTGGCAGACGTGACTACTCATATTGCTTAAATACAACGTGATATGCTTTGAAGAATGTATCAGAGTTGTCTGATGAAATCAAACAGAAATACAGGGACTGATGCTCTAACCTAGCTCCTCTCCAAAATGTAACTCCAGGATTTAAATACTCAGGTCATTCAGGCAATATAAAGTCATAGCACATGTTTCAACAAAGAATGCTTTTGCCACAATATCCAATATTTCCTTTTGGAAACTGAGCGCAAATTCATTTTTTATATAGTAATGACTCTTGCTCAAGCATAATCAGGTTTCAGTGTTTCTGTAAATGGGTGATGCTATATAGTATTATTGAAGGTATGTTACATCAAATGAACCTAAACAATTTACTTACAGTAAAGGACATAGCTTGACAAAATAATCTTTACTCAGATCTTTCCACAAGTTAGGAATAAACTACTTTTTAAAAGTAGAAAGTAATAAAAATATGCAGAAACAAACTGAAAAAAAAACCCCAAATAGCTAAAGTTAGCTTATAAACTAACAAATACGAACATACCTCTTAATCACTGAATTCAGTTGTTTCATTCAGTCCCATCACTACAGGTGTATAAAAATCAAGCACCTAGTCATGCAGTCTGCTTTTACAAACATTTTTAAAGAATGGGATGTTCTACATAGCACATGGTACTGTAATAGAATGGTATCACGGCAACAATTTGGTGAAATTTCTTACCTTCTAGATATTCCACCATCAGTCATTAAATGGTATTATTCCGAGCTGAAAGTGTTTAGGAACTACAGCAACTCAGCAAAGCAGTACACCATGTAAAATACCAGGGCAAGGTCTTGAAGTGCTGAGGTGTATAGTATGTAAAAGATGCCAGTGCTCTGCTGAATCAAAAACAGCGGTGTTCCAAACCTTCTCTGGCATTAACATCTGCACCAAAAACTGTGCACTGTGAGCTTCATGGCATGGGTTTCAGCTGCTTGCGAGCCTTGTATCATCAAGTAACATGCCAATTGTCAGATGGAGTGGTATAAGGCACACTGCCGCTGGACTTTGGAATAGTGGAAATATGTTCTGTGGAGTGATGAATAACACTTCTCTATCTCACAGTCCTATGTATGAGTCTGGGTTTGGTGAAAGCCAGCAGAACGTTATCTGCCTGAATGCACTGTGCCAGCTGTGAAGTTTGGTATGGAGTTGTTTGTCTGGGGCTGGCCCAGGCCCCTTAGTTCAGTAAAGGGAAATCTTTATGCTTCAACTTACCAAGACATTTTTGGACAAGTCTATGCTTCCAACTTCGATGGAACAGTTTGGAGAAGATCTTTTTAATGTCCCAGTGCACAAAGCAAGGTCCACAAAGGCATAGTTGGATGAGTTTGGTGTCAAAGAACTTGACTGGCCTGCGCAGAGTCCTGCTGTCTTTCCCACTGAATACCTTTTGGAAGAACTAGAAGAGAGATTTCAAGCCAGGCCCTTACAAATGTTCTTCTGGCCGAGTGGGCAAAAATTCCCACAGATACATTTCTAAATCTCATAGATTCCCAGAAGAGTAGAAGCTGTTATAGCTGCAAAGGGGGCACCAACTTCATATTACTGCTGGTGTATTCAGAATGGGATTTTAAAAAAGCTCCTGCTGATGTAATGTGACTCAATACTTTTGTCCACATAGCGTATTTACGTTATACACCTATCAGCCACATAAAAACCAATGGCAAGTGATCTTCTTTCTTTGAAGCTGAGCAACTTTCATAAGGACCAAACTGTGACTGCAAGATGAATGATTCAGAGCATATCCAACTCCCCAGGTCTTGTGGGGTGTTCCAGCAGTGATTAAGTTGTTAAGGGAAGGAGAGCCTACAAGCCCACAGATCATTGATATACATCAAAAACAATTACTTTAGCGCCATTTGTTGAAAACCTTGATGATAACAATGAAACGTAAAAAATACACACAGTGCATGCGAGCTTGATGCATGTGGGGCTGTAAAGTCACAGTAAAGGCATCCAAGCTGACCCAGTCAGAGCTATGGTGAAGTCAAAATGTGTTTGTTTTTTTAAAATTATATTTCCTTTTACAGCATGGTTAGGGCCATGTGGGTCATTTACCTGGGTAATAGCTGCAGGATGCACTATGGGAAGAAAGCAAGTCAGTGAAATCAGTGTGATGTTCAGGACAATGATCTGATAAACCTTGGGTCCTGGAATTCATGTGGATGTCAGGGTTTAAAGAAGAATGTGGTGAGGACCCAAAATGCTAATTCAACAGAAGATGTGGTAAGGGAAACCAAAGGTGAGCTTTAATTAAAGCTGATAAAAAGTTCAAGAAAGGGAGTTCAAAAGGTACAAACTTAAACAATAACCTTGAGCAAGGAATAGTGATAGCAAAATTGAAACAGTGTTTCTGTACATACCGAAATCTAAGTGGAACTTTTGATTCGAAGCATTGTTCTGAGATCTGTATCAAGAGGAGATTGTCACGTGACTGTTCCATATCGTGTTCCATTACATCACGAGCTGTTTTGAAAAGTCTCCGGTATTGAAACTCTAGCTTTTTATTTTTAAACTGTGTGGATTTGTGTATTGGATGGTATATTATTTACAGATGATTTATATTTTTATATTAGGCAGTATCACCAGTATAGAACGAACAGAACATAGGTAGGGCTTAATAAGCATTTTCTCCATTTGCTCCTTTTCTAACATTTACAGTATGGTGAAGGTTCTCTTGTGTGAATTCAATACTTTGATAAACATCATTTGCTCATCATATTATAATAATGGCTTTTTTTAAAATGTCATGTTTTTGTGTGTTATGTTATGTTATTTATTTTCTGAATAAAGAATTCATTCAAAAATGTACAGAAGCACTCCCTACAGATAATGACTCATTAAAATAAAATATCCTTCCATACAAATAATACTATAAACAACACCAAAAAAAAAAAATCGCATGAGGTGAAAAGGTACAAGACACAAGAAAACATTCCACTGTTTGAGTATAATATTTTAAAATCACAAATTTATTTAGCCACCAGATTTCGCTGTGGTAAGATGCTTTGAACGTTTCTAAATATTTGTTCTTTTTCTGAATCAGTCGTTCCAAATGTTTTAATCTCTCGAACGTTCCGTTTCCAACATCACTAGTGAAGAGGAAACTTATTAGACTTGATTTAACATGACTTGACATGGCATGGCATACTTACTTACCTATCCACTTCATCCCCCAGTGGGACATATGGCTGCCATGGCATGGCATAGAGACCACAACACAACACAGAAGAGAGGACGACAGGGGTATAAATACACAGACTAATGAGCAACAAACAACTGGAGGGAGAAGAGCACAGGTGGCAACAATCAAGGGCAGGAAGCAAAACTAACCATAATGCACAAGACATAATTAGTTACAGAAGTAAAACAGGAAGTGAGAAATATAACTGAGAACACAGACAAAAGTCATATTGAGGGAAGGACATGAACACAAGAGGATAACACAGAGGAGACATAAGGCAACTAATAACAAACTAAACATAGGCAGGGGCTAGAACTGAGGCTCAACATAAACTGAGAATACAATAAAAAGAGCATAAGAACTAAGAAACTCAAAACCAAAAACAAAACTCAAAAAACATACAAAACTAGACTACAAAAACCCAGGGCAATGACAGTGGATCTTTGAGAAATGGCCTTCCCTAAACATTAGTGCAAACCACATACACCACTTAATCGTACTGGTATGTCCTGTTGACAGAGGCATCTTTTAGCAGGATAATGCACACTAACATAGAAGAAAAAATGCTCAATAATGCTTTTGGACCAATGTCACACTCACCAGATTATGTTACAATCTGGTGGCTGTGAAAGAGCATATGATTAAGAGCATTTTAAAACTCATCAAATTATTAAGCAAACCTTTGTGCCCTCTGCATGAGGGCATAGTCACCCAATAGGAGACCAACACAATTAGGACAAAAATGTTTCATTATAGGATAAAAAAGAACATAACAGAGCAACCAGTTCCCCTTACTGAAGGGGTCAAATGTTCAGATTTTTCATTTAATTTATCATTCTCCATATATCTAAATTTGATTTGGCAAAGACATTTGTCCAAGCGGAACAAGGTCCAGCTGCACCTAATTATCCTGTCTCTATATGTGCATTTTTAAAGATGTCCGGAAATGAATGAGATGGAGATGAACTGTCCAGTGATCAAGTTGCTATGACAGAGGTCAGATTGAAAAGGTAATGTGTTGTGGTGAATCTGCCCATTCTGTTTCTTAATTTATATTGTTAATTGATGGTTGCAATTCAAAGTCGAAAGAAACTATCTTTCTCCACTTGTGTTCTTCCCACTGAATTCTCAACAGTTTCACAACCACAAATTTGGCTTATGTTCATTGTCTAAAGTACTGCAACAATGCAGATATCAGAACTCATATCTCAAACGTGTGCACTTTCACAATGAAACATTTGCATGAATGCACACAGACACTACACGCACACAAATACATAAACACATACACACACACACAGACTCCATAGTAAGCAATCTACATGAGGATATAGCAACTTTGGATGCACAGCAAGAAAATAAATCAGCTTGTACTTGAATATGTGCACATCAGAGCCCTTTGGTTATTATAATTACAAAGTGTGATAAATCAAAATAGAAGCTGGATGTGTTTGCTGTTGCTTTTCTCTTTCCCAGCTGATTTTTTTTTCCAGGCGATCCTACTGCTGATGCAGCTTTTCGTGAGACAACAAGCCCTGGAGAATTGCACATGTCTCAGCAAATATGAGAAATCGACATCAGGGGTAATGAAGTGACTGAAATAAAAGTATGCGCTGTCGTATGGAGTTGTAATAATGTTTTCTTCCAAGGGATCTGACTTTAATGCAATAATTATCATGCTTTTGATTACATTATGACAAAAGTCTTTAACTTGTTTCCACTCTGATGAACTCACAGACACCACTCATATTGTGGTTTGTGTAGTTAAGAGGCTCCATGAGTTGCTAGTGTGTCTTAACAGAAGACAAGGACAGTGTATGCTCCAAGGCAAACCACACTGACTTTATTAGTATTTTGATAGCTGGATAGGCCTTAATGCCTTATTATGTTTACTAGAAGAGAAAAGGTGACAGATGTAAACCAGCTCTAAGAAATAGGGCTTCTAAACAAACTAGTCTCTGCAGTAAAGCCATTTATAAGATTGACCCCTTAAAACCAACAGTCTCATTTTGCTTGCCAAACAAAACAGCAACAGTTACCCCTTAACAAAGGGTAAATAAAAAGTGCACCTCTTGCAGTTTTCGCTGTGAATTTTCATTTAGGTGGGCTACAAAGAACACAGACTTCGATTCTGCTGTTGTTGAGTTGGTAACTTATCTTTCAGGAGGTAAAAGTACCAAATTCCAAAGTTGATTCCATGTTGCTGCAGTCAGTGAAGTCGGATTATGCAGTATTAAAACTGCATTGCTCCAGGGAAACATGTCATATTAGGTTAGGTGGCAAAAGAAGAGCATGGCTCAAGGTTTCTAGGCTTTGAGAACATTTTATGCAGACTTAGTATGTGGGGCCACAGCAGAAGCAGTAGGGCAGAACTCCAGAGAGCATGCCCTTCCAACTAACCCTGGGGTCAGTGGGCTGTCACTATCACTCTGCAACAAAAGTCAACACTCCACTTTGATTTGTGTGTATTTCAGAGTTGCATCTGTGGTTTTGCAAGTCATAAGCAATCTATATTGCAGAGTGTGAAGTGAGAAAAATTATTTGAATTTAGATATTATTGAGCTAGTTATATGAAATACATAACCTAAAGATTAGCATCCTCATCTGTTATTGCTTTAAATTACTTAGTGCTTTTCACAACAGGTCAAATATTCAGCATATCGTGGACACAGAAAAAATATACATAATTTACAGGGATATGTTTTTGTGGGTGACAACACATGCAGACCACACATACAGTAAAGGCAAATAAGTGAGAATGGATAGGTATTGTCGTATTTGACAAAACTGATTAATTTTCTAACAAATGTGACTTTTATGCATGATTAAGTCAAACCTTTATTAACAAAACTGATTTATAAAAGAACATTTATTAGGATTATTAGGATTAACACTGGTGACTTCACATCCTGTTCTTGAATAAAGCAGTTACAGTTCTTTCAGTAGAAACCACACCAGTCATCTAGAACATGTCACAAGCAAACCTTCATCCCATTTTATTGCATATTGATTTTGGTTTTTTTTATTATTATTTTTTAATAGTCTTTTACTACAGTATATGGCTGGCTATGGTCAAAATGTATCTCAGCAGTAATCATAATAAATTCCAATTTCATGATTGTTGTTAAATCTCCAATTTGTCATTCCCATTGTCATTATGCAATCCAACAATAACAACCTTCAGTTTTAACAAGCAATGCACACTTTATTTTGGCTTTTAGTTCAGTTGAAGCAAATGTCTTGCTTCAGTCAAGAAAGAACAAGATGTTATCATAAAATGTGGGCTTCTCATGATGAAGAATGTTCTCTGGTTTCCATGGCTACTGATCCTGTGTAACGGTGCACAATTGTCAGTCTCAATTACAAAACGGCTGATTAGTATCAAGGTACTTGTGCAGGAGGAAGTACTGGAGCTTTTCAGATCGGCAGGCAGCTGTGCGACTAAGGGGCAATCAAACCGTGTGATTGCCACCGTTTCATAAGAACTCTGTTTGTTTAGCAATTCAGCTAAAAATTACAAAGAGGTCAGAAATTTTCCAATCATCCAGTTAGAAGTAAAACTTTGGAGCATGTCTTCCTTAGATCTTAAAGGTTGCAAAACCATTCACATTCCTTTTTTCCTGTCATATATCTATTCTTATTCTTATATCATATTCAAATAATATTATCTTGAAAAAGTAATTCAGTTATCCTCTCTGCAGTTGATTTATAAATTACATGGCTACATGCTGTGGAACCAAGAGCTTTGTGAGATTTCACAGCTAATGTGAAAGATATCATATCAAAACATGTTCCTAAGTTCTTTGTTGCAGATTTTTTTGAATGCATCATGGAACCAAAGGGAAGGAGCCCCTATTTATCTCTGTTGGCTTGCCTGGGTCAGGCAGAGGACACAATCAAGCTAATAACAAAATTAGCCTTGATCAAATTACTTCTGCCTTGGTAGTTAATGATACTGCAAAGTTTGGAGCCCCTTGGAGCCAAGAATACACATTTATCTGATGTTCATAGTGCAGATTAAGTTAAATTAACTTTAAAATCACAGAACACTAATGCTTATGGGTCTGTAGTCCTTTAGGCTTCCTCAATAGTCCCTCCTCACAACACAGTTTCACTGTACCTTAGTGATACAGCAAATGACTTTGACATCTGCATCGTCAGCATACTTCCACTGCCATTTCAACTTAAAGCAAAAGAAACTAGATGAACAGGTATTATGAGGACTGTGATAAACAACGTTTTATCTTTAACCTAAGCTCTGTAGTTCCAGTGTCTTGGTCAAGGACAATTCCAGTGCAACATGTCTACAGTGTGGGACTGGATCAAGTCCTGCTATGGTTTCTGTCAGTGCCCAAGGCCACTCTAGCGCCCAGTCAGACTTCACAACCACAGAGCTCTCAGTCTCCCGGTGGGAGCTCATACTCAGTGTCAGGTGTCAGGTGGAGTTATCTGGGCCCCGGAAAGAGGACTCCATTGTTTGTGAAAGCCCCAGTCATTGTCACACCACATCTCTAGCCGCAAGGAGAGATGGTACAGGAAAGCTTCTGCAGTGATCTGATTCTCTTAGTGGAGGTAACTGCAAGAGGAAATGTGGCTTATGTCTACAGTAAGGTTTCGTGCATTTGAGAAATGTTCCATGGTTTGCGCAGCTACAACTACCCCAGGTAAAAATGTAATGTACAGAAACCTTTCTGAAACTAAATAAATAAAACCTTACAATTAAATGACTGATGTTACTTCATCGTTTATCTCATTTAAAATTAATTTATTTAATAGTATGTGTTTAAGGTTTACTTTGTATATAAATTTCTTAAAGGTAGAGGAGTACAAATAAGGTAATGCAAAAGTTTCCTTGAAGCAAGAATGAATATAATACTTGTCATTCTGCATTTTTGCACTTGTCCTTTTATAAGGCAGCCTCAGCAGATGACGTGCGGTTATTGTCATGTTTGCTCCAGTCAGCCCTAAACAGAGAGGTTAAAGTGACCTGACGATATTAGCTTGACTCTCAGCTGACCCCATTTCACAAGACTCCTGAAAGAGCACTGCATATTTATATAATTATTCCAAAAAGTATCAAGGTTGATTTTAAAAAAACAAACAAAAAAAGCTTACATTTCTGTAAGTCCTTGTGATTTGAAAGAAATGAAAATGAGGGGCAGCAGAGAGATAACTCAGAAATTGAATGATGATAAAACTGAGTGTTTTATTCAGTGGTTTGCGAATTCACAAGGTCACCTTGCTTTGGCGAGCAACAACAACAACAGGAATTCATGTGGCAACTGCTCTTATCTTATTCACTACTTTCAGCACTACAGTACAAGAGAGCCACATCCATACTGCACCCTCAGGCCTTTTTGCAGCTCAACATGCCACTGTACTCTCTGCTTAGCAGCCCCTTCTCTGCTCTGCTGTGGTATCACTACACCTGGTCTGCGTTCCTTTTACCCCTGGAATGACCTTCCCACTTCAGACCAGTCACGATTGTGCCTCCAATCTTCCATCATGGGCTGACCATCACCTTCTGCACACTGAAATAAAGCATCTCTACTCCACTCACTGCAATTACTCTCAGAGAAAGTCCATTTGATCTATCTCCAGCTGTTATTCTACTTATATTGTAAGTCTTGCCCTTTGCTTTTCTAAAGTACAGTGACAAACATAATGTAAAAACACTTTACACTTTAGTCATGATTTTAGTTATTTAGATAATTTGTTTAATTAAATTTAACTTGACGATTACTACTGTTACTGTACTACTACTACTACTATGTAATTGCTGAGTAAAACTATTGTTCTATTTTTATTGTAAGCCATGCTGTGTGCTCTTACATGGGTCCTATAGAGTGAAAAAAATATTGTAAAAGGCACTTCAGTTATAGATTTAGTTGTTCTGGCAATTTATTTAATTACATTTAACTCTGCTACTGGTGCTGTACATTTTGGTGAGTGAAATACATCTTTCATTCTCTTGAGTGCCATCCTTCATACACACTTAATTCCCTGACACAGTGTACTTTTTATTTGGACCCTTTATTTTATTAGTAAGCTCCTCTTTTTACTACTATTTATTGGTTTTAATTATTATTCCTGTTGTTATTTTCATTGTAATTGGCTTGCACTTGCTGCAATAGACTGCGTCAGAGCCAAAGAATTTCATTCAATTTCCTGGTATATTTGACGAATAAATTAAACACCAAAATGAAACCAATTCAAAGTTAATCTTTGATATTTTCTAGCAGTTTGATTGAAAGCTTTCTATTTTTTTTTTTTTTTTTTTTTTTTTTCACTTGTTCTAATTT
>VUQH01019877.1:6110-32651 GCA_015106775.1 Etroplus canarensis | reverse complement strand
TGTCAAGAGGAAGATGAGATGATGCAATGCAGATGATCTGAAGGCTGCTATCAAAGCAACCTGGGCTTCCATTACACCTGAGCAGTGCCGCAGGCTGATTGCCTCCATGCCAAACTGCATTGATGCAGTAATTCATGCAAAAGGAGGCCCAACAAAGTATTGTGTGCATAGAAATGAACATACTTTTCAGAAGCCTGTCATTTCTGTTTAAAATCTCCTTTTTTTTATTGATCTGAATTTTAGGTTTTTACTATCTGTATGTCATAATCATCAAAATTTCAAGAAATAAAGGCTTGCAATAACTCTCTCTATATGTAATGAATATATATAATATATGGGTTTCACTTTCTGAAATGAGTGACAAAAAATATTGACATTTTTCATATTTTTATTGTATTTTTAAGTCAGATATAAACATTTCACACTATTTAACATTCTGACGTGCCCCACAAACACAGTGTTTGCACCAGATTGTTGGGTTAGATCATTAACTACATTTCCCAGAAACGCTCTCACGCCTATCGAAGGCCTACATCACGTGTGCCCCCAGTTTCCGGTTGAAGTGTAAATGGATACATGACACAGTTGTTTGGAGGAAAGCTATCTTCAGGAAAACCGTTCACGTCCACAAACTCAGCAACGGAATTTTGACATCGTTACCGGCTGACTGCTCCGCGTAGACTCGGCCGCGATGGAGGCGGTCCCCCGGATGCCGATGATCTGGCTGGATCTGAAGGAAGCTGGGGAGTTCCAGTTCAGCCCGTCCGTGAGGCAGGTGAGCTGGGTGGGGAACGGAGCAACAGGGCTGAGGTCGAAAGTCAACCAAACAGGGATTACGGACGAAGGGATAACCTAATCAGGAGGCTAACGCCAGCCACAGGTCAAACAAACAGTTATAGTTCTCGCTGCCTGTCGGGGGTAAAAGAATTTTCCAGAACGGGTTTCTGGCAAACCAGCCCCGCCGCCTTTTGTTTGCTAACGTTAGCGAGCTGTTGGCTGTAGCTAATAACAACCTAAAAGCTCGAGACGATAATTAGCCCTCAGCTAGGCGGCTAACTGTGTACCAAAACGCTCACAGCGTGAACAGCAAACAGACGTGTGCGTAAAATAAGGAGGCAGGCTCCTGCCGGCCTGGCCAGGCTCCCGACATGAGAGTAATAAACAGTGAGCGCATTGTCACATGCACCTGAGGGAGCAGCACATCTAGGATTCCTGCCAGAGGAAAGACAGCTCATCAAACTACCAGCCTGTTTGCTATTAAACACAGATGCTGTGGGTGTATTTTGTAAAGCCTCCGATAGTAAATACGAAGGAAAGTTGTCCCTACACCTGTTCCACACTGCTTCGTACCCGAATCCGAGGAAAACTGGTGTTTCCTGTTATGTAAAGCATGTTAAAAATACACACGTTTAATGTAAACACACGGACAGTATTTTTATGGTGCTTTTTAACTAGCTTCATTCAAACACTCCCACACACATTACCACAGCAATTTATTCTGTGCCTTTAAGTACATTTTAACAATCACACACACATTCACACTTATTTGTCAGGGGCACTACATGCAATGTATAGATCTTGTATATATATCATGTGACTGACTTTTAAAAATAGCATACAGTAGATTATACAGGTTTAGGTTTACTGTTCTTATACCAAAGTCCGCTCTAACTCACGTATTCCCTCTTTCTATCATCACGAAACTGAGTGTGAGACCAGGATTGTATATAACAAAAACATTACATTTAGATCAAAGTACTTCCTTAGGCATTATGAGTGTTCATATACGCTATATCCATTCTTAAATTGCACTCAGTGGTTTCTGCTCTTATAATTTAGGTCAAGTTTTCTACATTTTCTCAAAGAATAGATGTAAACACATGGCATGGCTATGCCTGGCAAGCACTATGAAATTATACTGAAGTGCAACCATGTCATTATCGACTTAACATCCTTCAATCCATCCTCCGAACACCCAGTGCAGAAACATATTGAACAAAATATTAAATTAATCAGATAAGTCAAACTACAATATTACAAGAGAACAATGCCTCACAGGCTGTAGACTTCCAGCATCTTGGAAAGCTGCTAAAATAAACTATGACTGCTGCTTTTCTACAACAGCATGCCATGTTTTTGAAATCTTAGAATCAACAGGAATGACCGGCACCAGTCTGTTACTACAGTCTGTTGGTCTGTATGATTGGGTGTGCTGCCCAGTGTGGTAAACGCTAGTTATTCCAACCCACCGTTACATTATCTGTCTGGCAGTCATCTTTGGTTTTAAGTTGAAATTAATCTATATACTTATACTATATATAATTTGGCCCATCACTTTTCAAGACTCGCATGTACTGTGTCTCTTCACGTTGTATTCTTCCTGTGTGAACTATAAAAATAACTGTGGCACAGGTTTAAATAGTTTTACATTTTATTTGTGATATTTATCATATCCTGTCTAAATCTGCGTAACTTTTAACTTTGGGCTGACTAATTTCCTATTTGAGCATTGTCAGAATATCAGATGACCAGTGTGTTTAACCCCATGCGTGCACACTTTGAATGAAATCAAATGGAGCTCTTGGGCGGATGGCCTTCCCTGCTTTCTCTGCAGCCACTGGATAAGAGCCAGACTTCAAGAAAATTGTCTGTTAATTGCTCACTTCATTTCCAATATTTACAAGGGATAAAATACAGATCATTTAAATGCTTCTTGCTGTTAGTGTTATTTATCTGGTGACTCATTTTTCAACTTCTTCCTGATGCAGATAAAAGACCTTTGTCCTTATGACTACATGCCATAACCAAGGAGCTTATGTGACTCTTTGGTTTATCTATTTGTTACTCATATACTTGCAGATGGAGGAGCAGAGAGCATCATAGCTTCACAAACACAAATCAGATTAATATCAAAAAAATTGGGCCACAAGTTGTTGTTGTTGTTGTTATTAAGAAAGTATCACAAACTAATCTGGGTCCAGATATCTTGGATCCAGAGACTTGCTTCATACAAGTTGTGAAATACTGAGCTGAGGTGGGGGGGTGGAGGTGTAGTCTCAGGCTGTTGTTTGTAATTCTCTTCGATAATGGATGACCCATATCAAGAGCTAATTTCAAACACCACAGCTGAAGGTGGAGCATTTTCTTTAAAAAAGTTATCTTAAAGAATTTTAATTAAAAAATGTAATATCCTTAACATTTAAATTAGTGAAAGGAACTTTTTATACATGTTTAATGAAGTAAAATGCATTATATGGACAAAAATATTGAGCCATGTACACATTACACCTACAGGAGCTTTTATGACATCCCATTCTGAATCCATACATATTAATATACCTATGGATTTAATATACCTATGGATTTACAATATACACACCACTTTGCAGCTATTATGGCTTTTAGGAAGGATTTCTATAGGATTAGGTCATGTTTCTGTGGGAACTTTTGCCCATTCACTCAGAAGAGCAATTGTGAGATCAGACATTGATGTTGAATGAGAAGGCCTGATTCACAATCTCCTCACTAGTTCATCCCAAAGGCATTGGATGAGGTTGAGGTCATGGGCGTCTGTAGGCCAATCAAGTTCTTCCACAAGTACCTCATCCAAACATGCCTTTATGGCCCCTGCTTTGTGCACAGGGGCACAGTCATGCTGGAACAGAAAAGGGCCTTCCTCAAACTGTTCCCAAAACCTTGGAAGCATAGAGATGTCCAAACTGTCTTGGCAAGTGGAAGCATTAGGATTTCCCTTCATTGGAACTAAGGGCCAAGCCCAGAAAAAAGTCCCACAGCACTATCCCTCCTCCACCAAACTTTGCAGTTGACACAGTGCATTCAGGCAGGTAATGTTCTCCTGGCGTTCACCAAACCCAGACTCATCCATCAGACTGCCAGAAAAAGAAGAATGATTAGTCACTCCACAGGAGACGTTCCAGTATTCCAGAGTCCATTGGTAGTGTGCTTTACATCACTGCATCTGATGCTTGGCATTGTGCTTGGTGATGTAAGACTTGCATACAGCTGTTACACAATAGAAACCCATACCATGAAGCTCTCGGTGCTCTCAAGTTCACTTAACTCTTTAGAACAACCCATTCTTTAACAAATGTTAAATGTAAAAGTCAGGCTGCACTGCTAGGTGCTTGATTTTATGCATCTGTGGTAATGGGACTGAATGAAACACCTGCATCCAGTGATTAACAGGTGTGGCACAATACTTTTGTTCATATAGTGTATGTGTGTAATCAGTACATCATTATTTAAAAATATATCTAAAATACCAAAATTTTCTCTGTTTACCCTGAGCAAATAGCAGATCAGCAAATTTGTCTTGCAGGAGTAAGAACAGGCTGCTATCTGTCTCTCTGCTGCATCATAGCGCATCTTTCTGGTGGCCTTGTGACTTTTCTGCTTCCCCAATTGAATTAAAACTAAAACAAAAGCACAAGTACCTCTGCAGGGCTGTTTACCTCCTGACCTGACAGTCGCTTGCAGCTTATTGTAGTGGCTTATGGGGTCAGTGGAAGTCTTGGCAAACCATGACGGGAGATTTAACAGAGGATCCAAGAATCTAAATACCTGGCTCATGATCGAGACAAAGATTAACATAATGATCAGTTAGGTACAGGTTAAACTCGTAGTGATTTTTCTCCTGAACTTTAAACCTCAGTGATTTTGTTTTAACATTGAATCTTTAATTAATTTTTTCTCGGGGCCTGATTTTAAGCAGCACATTCACTTACTTCTTCTGCTTGTGCTTCTTCTCTAGTTCATCTTGAAGAACTATGGAGAGAATCCGGACAACTACAATGAACAGCTGAAGAAACTGGAGACCCTGCGGCAGGTGTGCACTGTGTGAAATGTAGTCAGACACAAGAGTTGTATTCCCTGTTGCTATTAAAGCTAGTTGTCAACCATTCACTCCTCTCTGATTTGTTTTAAAAAACAAATGTTCTCAAGCTCCAGGCACAGTTCACTGGTCCTGTATGGCTGCTTAAAATGCCCCTAAATTTCCAGCAGCCATACTATTTGTTACAGGACTCCTTATTCCGTTGCTAGTTTTTTATTGTTCGTCTAGACTAAACTAAACTGTCAATAACTGTAAGATCAAGGAGTGGGTTAACATAAGTGTTCAGTGTTGCATAATTAAAGCATCTCAGATCCCAATATTGTATAATAACAGTGTTGCCTTGAAAAATCCATGAACTTAATGCAGACTTGCCAGTGAAATATATATCAAACATAATGTAATCACAGTCTTTAGAGTGTGTGATTTCAGTAATTATGTAGTTTTCTGGAAAGCCACACTGTGTGACAAGGAGCAGAACACAAGCTAATGGAGCTTATGTTTTGCCTTTGGTCCCTTTAAGCTCTCCTTTTTTTCTCTTCCCTTCCACTCACCTCCTTAACTGGTCACAGCAGATTTCTGATCCTCCCTGAGCCAGGTTCTGCTGGAGGTCCATTTGTCTGAAAAGGGAGTTGTTCCTCCCCACCATAGCTAAATTCTTACTCATAGGAGAGCTTGTGATCGTTGGGATTCTCTCTAATATTGTAGGGTCTTTACCGTACAGTATAAAGCATCTTAAGATAGCTGTTTTGGTGAACTGGTGCTATTTTAAAACTTTACACTGTCCTCTTTATACTTTGTACTACACCACTGCTGATGCACTCGCACTCTTGTTGTCCGTTTGTACCAAATGTTATTCCAATATTTTTTATCTTTTATATTTATGACATATTGTACTTTTTTATAGATTTCACATACATACACTCATACATTTCTTATTTTCATTTTATGCACCATGTGTGTAGTAAAATTGTAATTTTTGTTATGTTTGCATAATGACAGTAAAAGTCTTGAGTCTTGAATATAAACCTTAACACCCAGCCTCCAACCCTGATAGTAATGAAATCGCTGTATGTAATCATACATATGCAGTTTTACTTGAATCGTTTTATTTCTAGTTGGGCAGTCTAGTGGCAGATAGTTACATTTAATTTAAAAAGGGTTCTGAGTCAAGTTAAAGCAAGCCCTTTGGAAATGTCATCAAGAAAATTATAAATTCAGTTTAGCGCTAATACTCATTGTTCTGTAATTCATCAGTGAGTTTGGTTACAGTGTGTTTGCAGAGGGGTTTTTTTTAGTTGATTAAATGCACACTGTTTGTGTCTGCTTTGCAGAGTGCAGTGAATGTGACGAGGGATTTCGAGGGGTGCAGCACGCTGAGGAAGTACTTTGGTCAGCTGCATTACCTCCAGAGCCGAGTGCCCATGGGAACAGGCCAGGAGGCTTCAGTACCCATCTCATGGTAGTAACACACAGAAAAACACAGAGAGTACGGAGCATTTACACAAGCCCATCCGACTGCAGTCTGTGATGCTGAACTCTAGAGTGACTTATTTTAGATTCACATTCACTGCAGCTACCTCTCAGAGTGCAGGGTCAGCATGCTGGCCTACAGCTCAGTGTTAGGGTGTGGACTTTATAATCAGTTTCTGTCAAGTGTTGCATTCCCGTAGATTAGATTGCAGCCTCAGAGTGACACTGTACATTTCTTTACTAATATCTTTTAAATAACTTATTTAAATTTCAAGTGTGCACTCACTAATTTAATGTGTGTTTTATTGTAGGGTTTGGTATTGTCTGGTTTTGATTGAGCAGTATCTCAATCCAAGACTGTTTTCTCCCATGAGAGAAAAAGTCACCTTAATCTTAAAAAAAAAAGCACGTCTTCATATTATGCTGCTATAATATGGTGAACTGACATCAGGCATGTGAAACTGTAGTACTAGATTCTGATTTGTATTTACCTTGGACATTTAATTAATGTGATTTCTTAAGTGTGTGATTCCTAAAGTGGCTTTTGAGTAGTGTCTGTGACTAAAATAACACTGTTATTCTAGTGTAACTTGTGGTTGGGAAATCTGATAATACATGATATCCTTGAGACATCAGACTCTATTGCATTTTCATGTTATCCTCTCTAATATGCCCTCTTTTAAAATCTCTTTTCTCAGGACTGAAATTTTCTCTGGAAAAACAGTCACCCATGATGACATCAGCTATGAGCAAGCATGCATCCTCTACAATCTTGGTGAGTCCCTTACCGCAGATTATAGTTTTGTAATAAACTAGACCAGTTTAAAGGCTGTTAAATCTGCTAACTTGAAGAGAAATCTCTGGACATTTTAGACTCTTTATAAAAAATTTTTAATTGGAACTCCCTTCATGCTGCTGGATTCTGTATATAATCACGTTTCCATCTATTCAAACCTTGTCAAGTATATCGGCATCATCTTCACATTCTAATATATACACAATGAACGCCTTGCACTTTTGTGCATCAGCAGTAAATCAATAGCATTAACAGCACCATCAACATTATGACAATATTATTCTTAAATTGTTTCAATCTGCTGACAGCGATCAGTCCCAGCTGTTTTAGTTGTAGAGAGGAGTTTTAAAACATAAACTAGTTAAATTTTAATGTCATCTGACATTTGCTGCGCTTATTGGCACAGGACTAATGAGGTAACGCCACGGTGAGGCGTCCATCCATCCACACTTCACAAGTTTTACTAGAATCACTACTCTTCTGAGAGTATTGGTCAGATTTTAGTGAAACTTGCAAACAGTGATCACCAAATTCAGGGGTGTCAAACTCCCGGCCCGCAGGCCGCTTCTGGCCCCACCCCCTACTTCCAGGCACTGATTCGATGTCAGAAATATCATGTAATTCGGCCCTTTAAATTTTTGACATCACATCGGCGACGGGAAGTAGGTGGAGGGGCCAGAAGCGGCCTGTGGGCCGGGAGTTTGACACCCCTGACCTAATGGGGCTTAACCCAACCTATGCTGAAGGTCAGTGGCAGATTTATGGTTTTATAGGCACTTTTCCATTTTCACACGTCTCTCTACTCTTGATAGTATTGGTCAGGATTATAATGTTCATAAAATGGGTGTTTACGTGTGCCCCTCTTCTATCTATATATAAATACTGACTTTAGTCATAATACTCCTGAACTCAAATAATCTAATTTGGTGGTAAACAAGACTTACTCATCCTGGATATGGCTGTTTGTGAGTCTCCTCGGCTTCTCAGTGGATTTTAATTCTCATTAGTCTGTCAAAAAACAAGAGAAGACTTATCACTTTTCTTTCTGTACTTCACACATTACACTAACTTGTAAATTGTAAGGGATTGCGAGCCGGATGAGCTACTGTGCCATTGACATTTTGGTTTATATTTATTGAAGTCCTTTCTTTGAGTTGCTTTGCCTTACCTATTTGTTTTGCTAGATTGTCTTTTATTCCAATGAGCTAGATAATTATCCTGTGTCTCCGTAGTGTTGTGTTTTACACATTTGCCTTACAAGCGAAAGGTCCCTGGTTCGATTTCAGGTGAGGACACAAGCCCCTCTCACAACGGGAGGGTTGTGTCAGGAAGGGCATCTGGCATAAAACCTCTGCCAAATTACCAACATGGATTAATCCGCTGTGGCGACCGAAGGGGCCATAAAGTTATCTTGCTTTATTAAAGTTGTTTTTTTAAATTATGCATTTAGTGCTTTGGTGCTTTGGCTTCTGCAGTTCAGGAATTTCCAAATTTTGTGGATTAATAGAGTATATTCTAACAATTTTCTGCGGGACATAAACACAGTCTTTTTCTCTTCATATTTTTGTAACACATTTTCAGAGTTCATAGTCTTATTTTCACATGAAAACCCTAAGTACCATATTCTATATGCAATAGGGGCATATCACTTTTGAATATTTTATTAAGATGTACCTTTAAAATTGTGAGTCTGTAAATGTCTACAACTGTGTTTTATTTCTCTGTTCTGAAACATAAATGCATGCATGATATGTAAAGGAAACCAGAAACTCTCTTCCTGAAAGGAAAACTGCAGAGAAATGCAGATCATTGTCAGGCTGTGTTTCAGCTGTTGTACTGAACATGACTAGAAAAATGTGCAGCAAACTTACCTGTGGATTCTCTGCAGGGGCCTTGCACTCCATGTTGGGAGCCATGGATAACAGGGTGTCTGAGGAGGTAAGTGTACATACACAAACAAGGAAGCAGAATAATTGTGTCCAAGGTGTGCATGCACAGTCCCCCTTACTGTTTGTTGTGTTTCCAGGGGATGAAGGTGTCATGCACTCACTTCCAGTGCTCAGCAGGGGCTTTCTCCTACCTGAGAGACCATTTCAGTCACAACTTCAGCGTGGATATGAGCCACCAAATTCTAAACCTCAACATCAACCTCATGCTGGTAGGCGACATGCATACATGCATAAAAAATGCACTCACAAAAACATGTCTCATCAACCTGTGTCTGCCTCCCAGGGTCAAGCTCAGGAGTGTCTTCTGGAGAAGTCCATGCTGGACAACAGGAAGAGTTTCCTGGTTGCCCGTATCAGTGCTCAGGTTGACTTCTTACCATTATATATTGATTATATAGCAGTCATTAATTTAAATTTTAAAGGCTAATAACTGTGGCGCTGGCATTGCAGGTGGTGGATTACTACAAAGAGGCCTGCAGGGCTCTGGAGAACTCAGAGACGGCCTCCATGCTGGGAAAGATCCAGAAAGACTGGAAGAAACTGGTTCAGATGAAGATTTACTACTTTGCTGCTATCGCACATGTGAGTGTTTAACAAGAGAAAGTAGTTGTTTGTATGTGGTAATTCAGTGCATGTAAGAACGTGTTTGTGTGTTGGCATGGGATTAGTCAGATGTATGCACATATGCCTTGGCCTCTTGTCTCAGTGCTTTCTCCTCTCTCCACAGCTTCATATGGGAAAACAGGCCGAGGAGCAACAGAAGTATGGAGAGAGGGTAGGAACAAAAATCACATGCATTACTTTATTTTCCACTGTCGGGGAGCTATGAGTAATTTTTGTGCAATTAGATTTTGCTGCATTGTTGCTGATAGCCCCTTCCTGAATTTGAGAGGAATTAATGCAGATATATCAGCAAATTTTATTTATTTTCTTTTTTAATATATTTATTTTCTGATGTTATTTATATGTTCAACTGCATGACAATTCCATTTAAAATCCTTATGCAGGTTCTCTTCTGAACACTCTGGCTTCCTATTGCAGTTCAAATGTGCTTCGTTGGTTAATTGGGTCTACACTGGCTGAGAAAGATAAAGCATTTAGAATGCCTACAATAAAGGCATTTATGAGTAATTGTGGCTCATAGTCTAAAGTGCTTTGAGTGGTCAATAAAATTAGAAAAGCACTATAAAAATACCAGTCCATATCGATTTTAATGCAATAGTTTCACCTTTACTTGAGTACCTTCTGTTGCTTTTCCATGTCTGTGCATTGCATAGAAAGCTGACTCTAGTAGGTGGTTAACTTGCCAAACCATAGTGACATGACTAAACTGGCTCTGTCAAAAGATTAACAGTCTGCCTTTTTTCCAGGTTTATAGCTAAATAAGGTTAACTGTCTCCTGATCCTGGTCTGAATACTTATGACCATGTGATATTTCAGTTTTTCTTTTTTAATAAATTTGCAAAAATTTCTACATTTCTGGTTTTTCCTGTCAAGATGGGGTGCTGAGTGTACATTAATGAGAAATAAAATGAACTTTTTTGATTTTGGCAAATGGCTGCAATGACACAAAGAGTGAAAAATTTAAAGGGGTCTGAATACTTTCCGTACCCACTGTACTGTGTTTGGTTTTTGCCAAATGTGACACTGTGTGTTATGGCCTGATGTCTCCACTTTGGCCTTGTCTGTCTCCCAGTTTGTGTTCAGGAGACAGACACCCTCTCTACATTTAAGATTTAAGAGAAGGCTTCAAACTTTCCTTTTGGATAAAGCTTATAGTTGGGGCTTTGTTATGCTGCAGTAGATTTAGGCTGCTGTGGTGGCTTCTTATGATGTGCTGGGCATTTCTGTTGTCTCCTTTCACTCCACTTGTTATTGCTATTGTAATGCTCCACATTTGCTATTGTTGCATGTCATTTAATTTTGTCTTCTCTCTTCCATAGTCTGTCTCTCTCTTTGCTCTCCTTTCTCTGTTCTCTTTCGCCACACCCCAACCAATTGAGGTAGATGGTTGCCTCTCCCTGAGCCTGGTTCTGCTGGAGATCTCTTCCTGTTAAAAGGGAGTTCTTCCTTCCCACGTTCTCCAAGTGCTTCCTCAAAGGAGATCATCTTGATTGTTGGGGTTTTCTCTGTAATACTGTAGTATCTTTACCTTACAGTGTGAAGCACCTTGAGGCGACTTGTTGTGAATTGGGGCTATATACGTAAAACTGAATTAACTGAAATCTTATTATTCGTTTTAGATATAACTTTGCAGACCTAAGCTGTGCTGCTAGTTTCTTTTCACAGAGGAGAGACTTTCTCCTGGCAACCTTTCTAAACAAGCTACACTTGTTTTGTCTAATTCTAATTGTGCCATCATGAGCTTTAACATTTGACGTGCTAACTGAGGCTTGAACAGCCTGAGATATGGCTCTTGTTCTGATGGTCTCAGCTTGGGGTGAATTTGTTGGGGCATCCACTCCTGGGAAGATTGTGGCATTGTGTCAACACACACCTGAATGCTCCAGACAAGCTAACTGCCAAAATGTCTGCTTTTATAGAGGTGCTTACACTGGCTGCTGATCAGTTAATCAAGTGCATTTGATGAGCAGCACTTGGCTGCTACTTGTCCTCTAAATTCCTATGGAAGCAGTAAGGGTGTACTTAGTTTTTCACAGGACTGCATAGTCTTTTTCACATATAAAGGTGGTCACTATTCTTTATCTTACCCATAGCAAATAGGAAAATGACAAAATATTGCATCAAGCAAAACAATTTATTATTTAAATGGCTTAAATGCTCATTTTCCACCACAGCTGGCGTACCTGCAGAGCTCTTTGGACAAACTCAATGAAGCCATCAAATTAGCCAAGGTAAACTACTTCTCTTTACCTTCCCAGCGCTGCATGCTGAGATCATTTTAATGTTATCCAAACTTTCTTGAGCTGTTTTCACACATGAATTCCACACAATGTCAGGAGAATCAAGTTAGGACATTGTCTTAAGTTGCCCCTTCTCACAACAGTAAATGATCCACTTCAGATACCTCTTACTACTGGAAATGTACTGTTTCGTTCAGGCTTGTTGTGAATACTCCATACCATTATGTGCTGTATTTTCACACTGAACATCACATGGATTTTGTGTCAGTAAGCTGGCAGGTTAAAAACTGCTAATGGTCCAATCCATCTGAGTCAGACATTTGCATACTTACACGCACGTGTTTCCTGTTCCAGAAAAGTTTAGGGATGCAGTGCATGTGTCCAAAAGCACTGGTGTTTGTGTTCTCACTGTTTTATAATACCAAACTCTCCTTTGTTTTATCCCATTAAACCAGGGTCAACCTGACAGTGTGCAAGAGGCCCTGAAATTCACCATGGATGTTATTGGTGGAAAGTGAGCAGTGAAGCTTGTATAACAGTTATGGCATGTTTGTGGTCATTTAGTGGTATTTCAACCTGTTTTTCTTTAAACCAACAGGTTTAATTCTGCCAAAAAGGACAATGATTTCATCTATCATGAGACAGTTCCTTCTCTGGAGACTCTAGCTTCTGTCAAAGGTAGCAGGAGGCCTCAGGGTGTTCCTGCACTCAGATAATGTGTGCATGCAAAGCTAGTTTTGCATACAGGATGTTGCAAATGTGCACACAAAGTGTATGAATAGCTTGTTGTGCATCTTCTTTTTTTAATCTTCGTGTCCTGCATGTCTCCTCTGTCGTTCTCTTTTGTTATATGTATATCAGTCAGAAAGTTTCACTAACTCGAACTTTTGTCTGTTTAGTTTTTGAAGTGATTAATGCACAGTCAAAGCTCGTATTGGTCAGTTTTTTTAGCTTCTTTCAAAAGGTTAAACTTTTGATAATTTATTATAGATTTGCTCCTTTATGAGATATGAAATGCCATCCTTTCTGTTTAATCATGTGATGCTTTTATATCTGGGTGCAGTGTGAAATTTTGTGTTTTGAACCAGGTTGGTCAAGCAGAACACTTCTTCACAAATTAGAGTTCCAAAGTATTTTATTGATTTATTAAGCTGGTTTTTCTTGATTGACGGGTCATTCATTTGATGTAGAAGATTAAGTTCCCACCTCAATTTTGCATAACTGAAGCTGATTTATTAAAAAAAAAACTCGTTTCGTCTGGCTACCAGTCAAACTCCCAAAATTACACTATATGGACAAAAGTAGGTGGTGTTTCATTCAGTCCCGCTGCAACAGGTGCATAAAATCAAGTCCCTAGCAAATGGCAAATGCCAGGAGAACGTTACCTGTCTGACTGCATTGTGCCAGCTGTATTTGGTATAGGAAGGATAATGCTATGGGATTGTTTTTTTTTAGTTCTAGTGAAAGAAAATCTTAATGCTTCAGCTTACCAAGACATTTCAAACACTTTAATGCTTACAAATTTGTGGGAATGTGGGGGTGGTGGTGTAATGGTTAAGGTGCCGGGCTCCTGATTGAGAGGTTGTGAGTTTGAATCCCAGTCAGACCCCCATTGTGCCAAGACCCTTAGTCAAAGTCCCAACCGCAGGTGTTCTTCTGTCCACCCAGCAGTAAAAAATGGGTACCAGTAAAATACTGGGAAGGTAACCTGTGATGGACTAGTGTCCAAACCAAGAGGAGTTTAATTCCTAAATCGCTTCATGCTACAGAAACCAGGGATAAGCTCCAGCCCGACCCTTTTCTGTTCCCGCATGACTGTCCCCCAGTGCACAAAACAAGTTCCATTAAGGCATGTTTGGTTGAGTTTAGTGTGGAAGAACTTGACTGGACCACACAGAGCCCTGACCTCAATCCCATTCAACACCTTTGGGATGTTCTAGAATTGAGATTGTGAGCCAGGCCCTCCAACATCAATGTCTGACCCTACAAATTCTCTTCAGATGAATGGGCAAAAATTCCCACAGACTCTATCTCACTATCTGAAATTTTGTAGAAAGCCTTCCTAGTTTAGTGAAAGCTGTTCTAACTACAGTGGGAGGACCATGCCTATAGATTTAGAATGGGATGTCATAAAAGGTCATATAGGTGACCCAATACTTTTGTCCATGTAGTGTATTTACTTTTATCAGAAGACTGCAGACATCAGCAATCATTCAGATTTGAGAAGCTGTTACTAGTAAATTTTCTGGTCTTTGTTTTAAAAAAAAAAGACAAACCTCTGTTGGTTGGCTTATTTTTAAAGCTACATGCAAATTACTTATTAATTTTTGCCCCATCTTCAGGATGCAAGACTAAATTCACTTACAGGCTATGCTGTAGAAATGCACTACAGCTGCACCTTCTTGCACATGCATTTCATTACACTCATCTTATATTGTGTCCTGTGTGTTAGTACATTTATGAAATAAAATTAAAGCTCAGATGTTTGTGCATCAAAAACAACTATTTTGTGTCTTTCTAGGTGCTCCACTGGTGAAAGCTCTGCCGGTCAATCCCACTGACCCAACTGTCACTGGACCAGACCTTTTTGCCAAATTGGTGCCCATGGCAGCCCACGAAGCCTCGTCTTTGTACAGGTAAACACTCTTACTGGATGTTAAGTTCATTTGGAAAGGTGAAAATAATATCCTAAGTCAGCTTTTCTCACATTATTCATGTTATAACTTATGTTTTGTTCAGTGAGGAGAAGGCCAAGCTGCTGAGGGACGTCATGGCCAAGATTGAAAGCAAGAATGAAACACTAGAGTGAGTTAGTGTGTTCTTATTTGTTCTTAAGCAGTTCATAAAATTTTCCCTTCGTGTAGTGAGTGCACTCAAACTGACTTTTAATCTTTGTACAGTAAAACTTGTAACTGATTCCCAAATTAAATAGTACAGTACTTATAGGATGAGGTTTTTGTGTTAAAAGATGCTGTTGCAGTGTTCAGTGACTGCTCTTGCCTCCCCCTGCAGGCAGTTCATGGACTCACTGGGCTTGGAACCAGAGTCTGTTGACAACTTGGACATGTACAGCCACATCCCTCCAGTCCTGATGGAGAAGTGCGCCGCTCTCAGTGTCCGACCTGACACTGTCAAGAGCCTCGTTCAGTCCATGCAAGGTTAGAGCCAGAGGCCGCAAACACAGCAGGGCTAACTTTTGCAGTGACTGTGTTTTACTGTGAGGATGCAGAGGATAGATAGTGAAGAAGCAACCCCCCCCCCCAAACTTCACTGGTTGGAATTGTTATTTCCAGCTGTGCCAGCTATTGCTCAGCATTATCATTAAACTCACTTTTTGATTAAAAAAAGCTAAATTATTGATATATTTGTCCCCTAATTGATGAAGTTCAATAGTGGGTTGGTATATTGTGGAAAAACAGTGACAGTTTGGCCATAATTTCTTGTAACATTACAATTTTGCAGTCTGTTGTGGTTTTCACTTAAATTTGGAATACAGATGAGAGTTCATGTGTTATCATTAAACCATAACTTCTTCTGCAGACTTTCATGCACCCTCTTGTGTGCATGTACCAGTTTAAATCATGCATAATTTGTAATGCTTTTATGAGCCTCGTGTTATCTGTGCTGCATTTTACTGCGTTATTAATCTATCTTTGCCTGTCCAGTGCTCTCTGGCGTTTTCACCGATGTAGAGTCTTCACTGAAAGAGATCAGAGACGTGTTAGAGGTGGATGAAGCAGGTGAGCGAGCCCTCCAAGAGGTTGGTGGCCCCGCTTCAGCCGAAGTGCATCCAGCTGCTCAGAGCCAGGCTCTGGCAGAAATCCGCAGAGACCTTGAGAAGTACATGGAGGCTCACGAGAAGGCCAGTTTCACCAACACAGAGCTCCACCGAGCCATGAACCTGCACATCAGCAATCTGCGCCTGCTGGGGGGGCCACTGGACAGTCTGAGAGAGGCCCTGCCACGGCCCCAGCTGAGTGAAGGTGAGGGTCTGTTTGATGGTGAGGGCTTGTGTGTAGTTTAGCAAGCTTAGAGACCTATGTACAATATGTACAATAGGCCTGTTTAAAGTCTCCAAAGATTTTCTGCTCATTAAAGTTAAAAAGTTGTCCATTACTGTGAAGCTTAGTGACATATTACAGTTTATTTTAGGACTGCAGTTAGGATTGAAGTATAGGGAATAATGGAATTTTTAAATTAAATGGCAAAGCATGGTTTATGCTTTGGTAATTTTTTAAAAGCAGCATATTTATAAGGTGATGACTTATCAGTCAGGACTCCATAGTGTAGGGGTTTACGCATTTGCCTTTATAGTGGGAAAACTAAAAATAATTTCGAGATTTTTTTAAAACGTGACCGTCTGAGGTTCTGATCTGTCAGTGTGTAACCTCCAAATAGATAGCAGTAGACACAACTCCAAGCAGACAGTACCGACAGGCACTGAAAGCCATGAACTGTTGTGAACAGCGAAGATGAAAAAGAAAGTTTTCACTGAAATCTATGCAGTCCTGTGAAAAATTAAGTACACCCTCACTGCTTCCATAGGAATTTAGGGGATAAGTTGTAGCCATGTGCTGCTAATCAAATGCACTTGATTAACTGATCAGTTAATCAGCCAGTGGGAGCACTTCTATAAAAGCAGAAGTTTTGACAGTAAGCTTGTCTGGAGCATTCACGCCAAGGTCAGCGAAATTGCAAAAAACTAAGGAGCTACATCTCAGACTCTGTAGACCTCAGTTAATAATGTTAAATGTTAAAGTTCATGACAGTACAATTAGAAAAAGACTGAAAAAGTATGGCTTGTTTGGAAGGGTTTACAGGAGAAATTCAATTCAGTTTTATTTATATAGCCCCAATTCACAACAAAAATCGCGTCATGGCATTTTACACTGTGAGGTAAAGACTTTACAGTATTAGAGAGAAAACCCCAGCAGTCATACGATCCCTTATAAGCAAGCACTTGGCAACTGTGGGAAGAAAGAAGTCCCTTTTAACAGGAAGAGACGGAACCAGGCTCAGGGAGAGGCATCTGCCTTGATTGGTTGGGGTGAGGGGAAAGAGAAAAGAGAAAGGAGAGCAAAGAGAGAGACAGACTGAGAGAGAGAAGACAGCATTTAATAACATGCAGCAGTCACAAACGAATGCATGGGGAGTGAAAGGAAGTGGGTGGAGAACAAATGCCCAGCAAATCTTAAGAATCCCCCCCTAGCAATCTAAACCTATTTGCAGCGTAACTTAAGCCCTAACTATAGAGAAAGCCTCGGCTCTTTAAAAAGAACATGGCAGCAAGGCAGGTAGGTTCGCAAAGCTGCACCTGAACAAACCACAAGACTTCTGGAACAATGTCCTTTGTACAGACAAGTCGAAAATGAAGATTTTTTTTGCCATGATGCACAGTACAGTGTTTGATGAAAACCAATCACAGCATATTAGCACAAACATCTGATGCCAACTGTCAAGCACAGGGGCAGAGCAGTGATGATTTGGGCTTGTTTTGCAGCTACAAGAGCTGGGCACTTTGCAACCTTTGTAGCAACCATGAACTCCTCTGTATAACAAAGTATTTTTGGATCAAATGTGAGGCACTCAAAAGCTTAGCTGAAATTGGCATGCGACACCAGCAAATCTACAACAGAAAAGCTGAACAAAATGCTGTGGTGGGACCTTAATAGAGCTGTGCATAAATGAATGCCTGCAAACCTGAATGAACTGAAGCAAAAGAAGAGTGGGCCGAAATTCCCCCACATTGTTGAGACTGATAAAGTCATCCAGAAAATTATTAATCATTACTTCAAGATACTGCTTCTGCAGGTGGCTCTAGAAGCTACTGAATCATAGGGTGAACTTAGCTTTTTATGTCTGTATAGAGTTCTGTATATCCGTGTAAATAATTTTGTTAAATTATGTCAATATACCACCCAGCCTTAGCCATAACTAAAATTTTATCAGGTAATCGGCTGATTTTCTTGTAACCAAGGATGGAAATAGTGAGCAGTGCCTGGTTTCATAGCTTATTGCTTCAAGTGTTGTCATTAAATAGCTTGTTATTTTCAGTTAACTGTCACATAATTAAAAAAAAGCCCTTTTTTCATTAATGATTGACAGTATAAATTGTTGCCATTTTCTTTTGTAGTTGGTTGATTAATGAGTTAGTCGTGTTTTGGCTTTTTGCACTAATTCTTGTCAAGTTTTTACCTGGCCAAACTCTGAATACGATTTTGTCTTGAATTGTTAATTCAAACGATTATGCCTGTGTGTTTGCAGAGGAAGTGGCAGGGCTGCAGTGTATGAAGCGGATCCTGGGGAAGGTGCAGGAGATGAGGGAACAGAGAAGCTCCTTGGAGAAACAGCTTCGCGATCTCATCCAGCAGGATGACATCACCTCCACCCTCGTCACTACAGAGAGAGCTGACATAAAGGTATTTGTCAAAATGCACATTGTGACTTTAAAGCGTATAAGAGAGGGATGAAGTGTCAAGTGAGACCTCTAATAACTTGTGTCCCTCCAGCGCATATTTGAGGAGCAGTTGAAGAAGTATGAGCAGGTGAAGGTGTATATTGACCAGAACCTCGCAGCCCAGGAAAACATCCTGAAGGCGTTAACAGAGGCCAATGTTCAGTATGCTTCTGTTCGGAAAGGCCTGAGCCAGACTGAGCAGCAGTGGAACAGCACTGTCCAGGGGCTGGTGGGCTCATATGAAGCCTACGAGGACCTGATGAAGAAATCACAGGAGGGAAAAGAGTTCTACGATGATCTGGAGGCCAAAGCATCACGTTTGTTGGAGAGAGCGAAGGCCCTGTGTCAGACCAGGGCAGAGGAAAGGAAGCCCATTCTGGAAAAGTAAGGAAGACATTAAAATAATATTTTTGAGCTTTTCGTGCAGAGTGTGAGAAACCCGTTTTTGCACTGAAATTGTTGTGACAACAAAGTCATGTCTTCAGCTATATGTGAACTTTCCAATTGAAATCTGTGCCTGGCACTTGTTAAAATGTGGCTTGCATTGCCAAACGGTAAGTGAGATACATTTTGGCATTTTTAAAAAATGTCTAACGTAATGGAGAAGAGAAATACCATTTTCTCTTCTGTGATTTTTTTTTTATACTGTACCCTTTGCTTTGTCCCTTCCTCAGAGAGACCCAGAAAAAGCCCCCAGCAAGGCCTACAGCAGCAAAGCCCTCCCTTAAGCCGAAGGATGTTGACTCTGCCTCTTCTAGCCTAGAGGACCCAGAGTTGGCCCAGATCAATGCAGCCATCTTGGCCTGGGGGGGTGACCTGCCTGAGGATCTCCGCAGCCTGCCTCCTGACATTCCTTCCCTCCCTAAAACTGGAGCACATCTGCCTGGTCCTGATGCCTTCATCCCACCTGGCGTGAACATGGCTAGTAGCACCACTCTGCCTTGGCCTGCTGCTCCAGCTGCTGGTCTTCCACGCTTCCCTGCTAACCTCCCATCTCCAGAACTCCTGGCACGGATTGCCCAGTTTCCTACTTCAGGGCCTCTTACACAGGGACCCCTGCCACATGGGCATCTCCCGCAGATGACTCCACAGAGGCCTCCACAAATGCCAACACAAGCAGGGCTCCCTGGCTATCAGCCTCCCCTTCCTCAAGCTCCCCAACCTGGCCCCGTTGCCCCTGCCCCAGTGCGGCCCTCGACCACCACCGTGGACAGCATCCAGGCACCTATCCCCAGTTACACCCCCGCACCACACCACCCTGTCCCGCCTGCAGTCTCAACTGGCTACACTCCACAGATAGGGGCTTACCCCCAGTTTGTGCCCCAACCAGGGGTTCCCATTCAGGGTGTAGGCCAGAGACCCCAATCACAACAGCAGAAGCACCCGCTGCAGTACCCCCAGCCCACTGGACAACAACTCCCTCAAGGGTATCAGCCTGGACCAAGAGCTATTCCTGGCCCTCACCCTCCTCTTCAGACTCAACAAGCCTACCCACATGCATATATGTCCCCTCAGCCTGGTGTTCCTCCCCAGTACCAGCAGGCATTTCCAGGCCAGCTGCAGCCACATCAGCAAAATGGCTTTCAGGCACAGCCTCGGACACCCCAGGGCTACCAGACTCAGCGGGGCTATGTGCCACAGCAGCACCCTCAAATGATGCCAGGCTCCATGCCAAGGCCACCTCAGGTTCAGATTCCACACCCATCCACACCACCAACTTCTCAACCAGCGCCTTCTGTATCTCAACCCTACCCACCCCATCACAACCAGCAGATGCCCCAAGCACTCCCTCACCAACACGTGCTGCCACAACAGCAACAAATTTCAATGCCCCCTGGTGCCCAGCAGAGATCCCCACATCCACAGATGCCCCCCACAAGTCAGACAATGCCTCCAGTCTCTCAAAACTACATGCCCCCCACTAGCCAGCCCATTCACCCTACAATGCACCCACAGATGCCTCCTGTTTCACAACCCCATTTGCTTGCTGGTCCTCAGGGCCAACTGCCAAGGGCCCCTATGTCTCAAATGCCCTCTAGTGCTTTACCTCCACAGCATCAGCATCACCCTCACCCTGGACAGCCTCCCATGCCAAATATGCCCCAGCAACCTATGCGGATGCCCAACCAACCCCAGCCTCAGCTTCCTCATCCTGGGGGCGTTTGCTACCCTGGAGCCGCTCCAATGATGCCTCAGCAGCCCCTTGCACCACAACCCGCTGCTCCACAGCAACCTCAGGCTCCTCTTCCTATGACTCATCCACAGCCTTCAGCCATGTATCCTTCAGCTCCAGGACCTAATGTACCTCCAAGTGCCCCACAGCAACCCACTGCCATAGGCCCACATGGTATACATGCCCCCCCTACTCAGCACATGATTCAGCCCACTCCTGGAGGCCCCACAGCAGCACAGCCACCCAGCAGTATCCCTCCTTCGCCCTCACCATCCCCCTCCCCAGCTCCCTCACCAGGCCCTGCTTCTCTGGGTCTGAACCCCCAGCAGAGACCCACTCCAACCCCCACTCCTGGAGGTACAGTCCCACCCACTCTTCCTTCTCCCTCTTCTGTTTCTTCTTCCACTTCACTGTTTCAGCGACAGAACTCAAGCACAGATGACCTCCTCTCCTCAAGCCCAGAGAGCCAGCCTGGAGGCACCAAGGCCCCTACCAATGTCCTCCAGCCCACCAAAGCTGACCCGCAGGATGGGGAGCGTAGAAAGAAAAGCTCCCAGGGAGTTCTCCTGATCCAGGGTGACCCATACCAAGCCCCGGAGCGTGTCGCCCGCCTTCACAGTGAACTAGAACGTTACAGAGCCCAGGTTGATTCCCTGGAGCACCCCTCAGAGAATGAGGGGGGTCTATCTGTGCTGGATGCCCGCTGGAAAGAGCTGCAGGACCAACAGGAGAAAGATGCCCGCCAACTTTCAATTGCTATTGCCCGGTGCTACACCATGAAGAACCGTCACCAGGATGTAATGCCCTATGACATCAACCGGGTTGTGCTACAGTCAGGGAAAGACGACTATATCAACGCCAGCTATGTGGAAGACCTGTCACCGTACTGCCCGCGCCTTATTGCCACACAGGCGCCGCTCACCGGCACAGCGGCAGACTTCTGGCTGATGGTGTATGAGCAGAAGGTGTCACTGATTGTCATGCTGGTTTCAGAGCAGGAGCTGGAAAAGGTAAAAGGGTTAAATTCAGTTTGCACAGTTGAAGTAATAACTTGTGCTGCTGCAGAAAAATCTGATGTTTTTGGATTTCTCACATAGACGAAATTTATTTATTACATTTTTTGTATCTGCTTTTTTTGTTCATGTCGTTATGTTTAATGTCTTTCCAATTCCTCCCAGGGAAAAGTTTTGCGCTACTTCCCAACGGAGCGCGGTCAGCAGCTCTCTCAGGGACCAATCACACTCGGCCTAACAACACAGAAGACGACACCGACACACGTGGAGCGCATGATCAGTCTGCAGTACCGCGACCAAAGCCTGAAGCGCACGGTTGTCCATCTCCAGTTTACCTCCTGGCCAGAGCTGTAGGTCATGTTTTTATGTATCAGTCTTGTTAATGTAATTTGAGTGTATCAGCCTGAGGATTTATTATTTATACATATACCATCAGGGGTCTTCCTGACAGCAAGAGCAATCTGCTGCGATTCATCCAAGAGGTTCATGGACACTACCTCCACCAGAGGCCCTTACACACACCTGTTGTAGTGCACTGCAGGTGAGAGTGCAACAGTGTGAACTCCTTACAAGTATGAAAATGTGTGCCTTTACACCCTGCCATGTTTTGCTCCTCTGTATCACAGCCATACATGCTAAATACAATTTATACAATTTCCTTCCTGGGATTAATAAAGTATTCTTATTCTAAATGTGCACTTTTCTAGAATAATGGAGTTATTTCCTTACTTTCTGCTGATAGACAGAAATCACAAGTTTTGTTCCTTATTCATTATAGCGCCATGGTTGTTGCTAATTACCCTGTACGCTTTGTGTCTCAGCTCGGGTGTTGGACGCACTGGCGCCTTCTCTCTGCTGTACGCGGCTCTGCAAGAGCTGGAGGCAGGAAATGGGATCCCAGATCTTCCACTGCTAGTGAAGAAGATGAGGCAACAGAGGAAGAACATGCTGCAGGAGAAGGTAAGATGAGCACAGAAATCTGAAGTTGTGTTGGGGGTTCATATTTGGTAAAAGCTACACCAGGCAGAGATGTTCCCATGCTAGCAAAGGGTTACAATCTACCTGTTAAGGACTGTAAAACCCAGATTTAGTTCAACATATGGGTAAACTAAACAGTCAGGCCTAAATGTTCCACCAAGTGGAAAATTAAAACCTTATTCTGTTGTAGAAATATCTGAATTTTAAAAAAATCTGTTTAAGAAATAGGCATTGTTGATGAGTAGGTTTTCAGACATAAACTTCATTAATCTCATCTTTTGGGTCTGTCTCCAGCTCCACCTGAAGTTCTGCTATGAGGCTGTGTTGAAGCATGCTGAACAGGTTCTTCAGCGCCACGGCATCACGGCCGCCACCTGCAGCAAGAACACCAACTCTGCAGCCATGAAGGTTTGGCACTTCTTCTGTTATGCATTCAACTGGCTGTGGAGGTTTGGATTCACCAGCATGAAGGACCGGTTTGAAAACTGACCTAAAAGAGTAGCTGAGAACTTAACCTTTCTTAAAGCATCCTCTAATCAGCTGCCTGTCTCCCCAGCAGACAGACGTTGGCATTGTTTACATGTGCAGCAGTGGTTCAGTCAAACCCTTTCTTATCAAGCAAGAAACATTGATCAGATTATTGCAAATACACTTATCTGTTCTTTTAAGACATCTAATTGGCAACTAATTCAGATATGAAGTTTGTATGATCAGACAGCCACACACACTGGTGGTACTGGTTACATGTTTACCCTAGGTTGTTGTAGCAAGATAAGAAATGGGCTTGAAACAGGACATATTTCTTCCTAACCAAATACACTGGCACGATGCAGTGGTTAGCACCGTCCTCTCAGAAAGAATGTTCCTGATTTGAACCCTGCATGGGGTCTTTGTGTTATGTCAGCAATACAAAAAAAAGTGAAGAACTAAAAAAAAAAAATTCAAAATCCAAAATGATGCAACAAGGAGCCCATATGCAGACGAGATGGCAAAGACCTTCTGCATTTTTGCACGCAGTGGCAGCTGAAACAGATGTCCAGTGCCAGCAGTAAGCAGTGCAGAGGGTGGTCAGGATCCATTAATTATCCACAGCCACAGTAGTGAATGGGTGTGGTGATTCACCAACCTCTGAAGAAAAACCAGTAGTAGACTTGTCATTTCACCTTCACAATAAGCAAGAAAAATCAACTTTATCATGTAATAAAGAAGAAAACTAGCTGTTGCTGCTTATTTTTGTAAGGTGTCATTTATTAATTATTTTAAAGGCTTGTAGAGGTGAAATTCAAATAGGTATTTAATGGAGGCAGTTTTCAGTACCATGAGCCACCCCTACTCTGGAGAGCTGAGATAGTTGCCTCAAAATAAAACCCGTCTGCATAAGAAGCTCCTTTAATGTTATTCAGTTGTGCTCCCCTAGGTTTTGAGTCTCCTTCCTTTGTAGCCATCATTCATTTAAAAAAATGTCATCTGATGTTAACGTTGTATTTGCTTACATTTTTGCACACCTGATTGTTTGAAAGGAATTCTCCGACTTCTGGTCAGAAGAGGTACTCTTAGTTCCCGTAGAACTGTTGCAGCAGTAGCTAGTACGCGTGTTGATTTCTCTGCATCACTTTTGGCATATTTTAACTCCTCCCTCTTTTCTGACCTCTCTCTAAAGCCTTACTCAAGACAGGAGTCCCAGCAGGATATTGTCCTCGGTGGTGACATGCCCATCAGCTCTATCCAAGCCACCATCGCCAAGCTGAGCATCCGGCCGCCCAGCGCCACAGACCCAGCTATGGAAGCTGGCGCCCCGTGTGGCGTGGAGGAGCAGGTCGGCACCATCTTACCTGCGTTTGACTCACTGGGGGACATCCAACAGCTCCAGGATCCCTGTCTTGCCACAGAGCTGCAGCCCCCTTCCTCCTTCAGTCCACCTTTCACTTCCCCTACTGCCTCTCCTCCACCACCCAACGGTCTGGATGCTGTCTCTCCTCCTTCTCCACCAGCTCCCAACCACCAGGCTGTCCCAGAGGCTCCGCCCAGCGCACCTCCTTCCTCCTCTGCACCGGCTTCTTCGTCCCTGGAGCTTCTGGCCTCGCTGACGCCTGAAGCCTTCTCCATGGACGGGGTGGGTCGAGGGAAGCAGCGGGTGACCAAGCAGAGCTTCCTGCACCCTGCAGACGGTCAGGGTCTCCATGGGACCAGAGGGGACGAAGGAGACGACCCGCTCAGTAGCCTGGACCCCCTCTGGACCCTCAACAAGCGCTGAGATGTATCCGCAGAGTGCTGCCTTTCACCCTCGTTACCACCAGGCGTCAGCAAAGGCCTGTAGCTCTTTCTAATCCTGCTTTAAAAAACAAAACACCGAATTGTGTTGGAGACATTTTAGTGGTGTCGATTACCAAGACGTGCCTAGTGGCAGATGGTTCAGTTTTGGAGATTGTAGGGGGTATTTGCACTGCTTTAGCGGTGTGAGCACTGAAACAAAACTTTTCTTCTCCTTTCATCACTGGTGGCTCCTGAGACCAGAACACTATGCACTCATCTTTATTCCTTCATTCTTTGCTGCTTTTCTTTTTGTCTGTGATGGATGGAAGCACATCTGCTCTTTCAGCACCAACCTGGCCTCCCCCTACCCCCAAATCAAAACAAAAGTCCCAGCATGCACTCCACTTTTACAGTTGGGCATCAAAGCATCGCCAACATGACACTGCTCCTTCTGGTCATTTAATAGCTGAAATTAACTGATGGATGAAGTTGCAGGCATGCTAGGACACCCCCAACTCCATCAGTGCGTATGGCTCAGTCGCCACGTTAACACGGAGCAGCATACAAATCAACACGTCTTAACAAGTTGATTATTTTTCTTTGTAACACTGTAAATATCTTAAATAAACTTAGAATATTACAAAAATTGTCCTTCTGGAATAAAAAAAGAATTACTAATCATTCATTATTGTAAGAAAAAAAACAATAAATCCAGTAGACAGACAACTTTGTGGTATCAAAGCCTCTTTATTTGAAAATTAGTACAAAGTTTTGCGCATTCGTGTTACAAAATCGTAAACAAGTTACTTCTGTTACTACAGCCTGCGTAGATTGTAGCCAGCCAATGAGGAGAGGAGGCTGGAGGGGGGGAAAGGAACATACCCAGGGATTCACGCAGATTACATTTGTGTGTGTTGTGGTCTTAACAGCAGCCTAAAAACAGTAAGAAATGAAGGGTTACAGATTTCTACCTGCAGCTGGAGGAGGATCACACACACGGACCTTTTAAACATCCGATTTCTGCCGTGTATTGTGAAGACGCAGCTACAGGGAATTGTTCCTTTTCTGCCGCTGCATTCCAGACTCTTGGCATGGTGCAGTGACTGAAGCACGTCTGAAGTCACACAAGCACTCTGAAATCATATCCACTACTTGAAGTACTGCTGGGTATGGATTGCTTAAAAAACAAAAAAAGGCCAAATACATATTTATCGCCTGAAACATTCAAAAGATTCACTTTCTGGCAGAGGAAACTGATGCTCTGCTGAAAGGATGTGGGTTTCAGTGAGTCTGTTACAATTGAACCAAGCTTGAAAAAAAAAAAAAACCCAAAACACCTCAGTTTCTGTCATTTGCTGACTTTGATGATGGATTTGTCAACAAGATGACCACAGTAAAGCACCTTTGGCTGCTCCCTTGGGGTCACCACAGTAGATGAATCTGCATTGGTAATTCAGCAGATATTTTGTCAGACGCCCTTCCTGATGCAGACCTCCCATGGTGGGAGGAGCTTATGTCTCTACCTGGACTCAAACTTGTGAGACAAATGTGCAAACCACTACAGTGCATTGCCAGAATGACAATAAAAGATGATAAAAATAAAATTAAAAAAAAATTGTCAATTGACGCCCTCCTCATCTTGAAATTTTGAAAGCCATCCGATGGGCTGGTTCTGCCCCCCCCCCCCCCCCCCCCCCCCCTCCCTCACCCCCACCCCCCCACCCCCCCCAACTCCT
>VUQH01019870.1:10902-22197 GCA_015106775.1 Etroplus canarensis | reverse complement strand
CTTGTTCTGTTTGGTTTTTTTTTTTAAAAAAAAAAAAAAAAAAAAGACTAAAAATACCTTTCTGTTCTGCTGCATCAATTCTGATTGATTTTTTTCTCTATACAAAGTTCTATGACTGTAAAAAAATAAGAAATACCATGTTTCACAGACATCACAAAAACACACCCACGATCATATATGCTCAGTTTATGTATTTTTGTTTTTACATTTGTGCTCATAAACTTTAATTTTATAAGCACAGTTTAAAACTGGAGGCAACATTTGACATTAATTTCTTTGAAAAAGTAACTGTTACAGTGCCATTAAAGAGCCAGCTAAGGATTTACTAGAGTAGATAAAAAACTGCATAATTTATGTTTTGCTTCTATAACATGACGCATACACCCTTATCCAAATCATGTGATCCTATGATCTCTGTTGTGTTAAAGCTCAATCAGATGACGTCAATGCAAAAATACCCAAACTAAAAGCTCAAATCTCTGCTTCTTTCACATACGAATGAGTGAACACAAGGCATTAAAACAAGATCACAAACAGCTCAGATTGATGTAGCCTTAGATTTACAATGAAAATACAGTAATAAGAGTTCTGAGGTAAATTGAGAATTGTCTCCTGAATTATTCAAAGCCTTTGGATGCTTATCAGGACTCTTGTTGACGTCAAATCTGAAGTTACAAAGACCAGTGTCTGTGGCTAAACCGGGCCCCCAGTGGGTGATAATGGTTGCTATCAAGGCCTCACAAAACGACACACAACAGAGCATCAATAAGTAATGTTTGGCTTAACATCACATGGTGACAAAAGAGCAGAATAATTGTTGTGTATGTGTTATAAATGTAAATCCCAAATCAAAAGCTGGCTCGTATGTTAAACTGTCATCAAATACATTTGGTCTTTCATTTCTTTGTTTACATAAACCACCAGGTGTAGGTTTCCTCCCCATTCATTTAACAGCTTAACTTGCTCATCAGAGCCTAAGCCAAACATGCACACAGACCAACAAAAACCAAAAAAGAATCATTTGCTAGATATCCATCACTATTCTGGACCTGGAACACCCAACATGAGACTAGAAAACACTGTAAAAGAGTATAAAACATGTAATATAAATTTTTTAAAAACCCACTATTTAAAACGTTTTAAACGTGAAATTACATTACATTTGCTACTGATTTATTTACATGACAAAAAGGAATAAGGCTAATAATTAAATCACTTGCATGTGCTGCCCTTGGGGTTTTTCTACACCTCCCTTTCCTGGAGAATTACACAAAGTTAGAAAAATATTTCCAAAGTTTTGTCTTTAACAGTTTTAAAAAGATAAATCTTTTATCTATGTTTTTATTATACAACACCAATTCAAAAAAGGTTGGGATGCTGTGTAAAATTTAAATAAAAACACAATGCAATGGTTTTCTCAGGAACACTCCCAGAAATCATTGTCTGTGAAGCCACCTGGCTGTGCTATCTGCAAATGCCAGTTAAAGCTCTATTATGCAAAGAAGAAGCCATGTGTGAACATGATTCAGAAATGCCAAAGTACAATTAAAATGGACTGAGGCAAAGCAGAAAATTGTTCTGTAGTCAGACGAATCCAAACTTGAAATTCTTTTTGGAAATAATGGACACTCCATATGGAGCGGCATTAGTGTCGCTGGTACTGGCAGCTTGCACATCTTGAAAGGCACCATCAGTGCTGAAAGGTTTATATAGATTTTTAGAGCAAACATAAGATGCCCTCCAGGCAATGTATTTTTCTGGAAAGGCCTTGCGTATTTCAGCAGGAAAATGTTAAACTGAATACTGCAGCTATTACAACAGGGCAGCTTTGCAGTAGAAGGAGCCCGGTGGTGGACTGGCCTCCCTGCAGTACAAACCTTTTACTAACTGAAAACATTTGGCACATCATGAAATGGAAACAATGACAAAGAAGACCTAGGACTGTTGAGCTACTGGAATCCTGTATCAGACAGAATGGGACAACATTCCTCTGCCAAAGGTCCAGCAGCTGGTCTCCTCAGTTCCCAGATGTTTACGAACTGTTGGTATAAGTAGAGGGGATGCTACACAGTGTTAAACATGGCCCTGTTCCAACTTTTTAGAGATGTGTAGCTGCCATCAAATTCAAGATGAGATAGTATTTGTCATGAAATAGTAAAATATCTCACTTTAAATATTTGATATGTTTACTGGTTTATGAGATCTGCAAATCATTGCATTGTGTTTTTCTTTATATTTTATGCAGTGTTCCAATCTTTTTGGAAATGGGGATGTATTATTACCATTAAATAAACACATCTACACTACCTGTAGGACTAAGTATGTGACCAGACAGAGAGCAGCCAGAAGAGAGTCTTCAATAACGCCATACAGCTTGGAGAACTCAAGACATCCAAAAACTGTAAGGAAGGCTGTCAGGCGAAGAGCAGAAACCTCAGGACCACTGCTAAACCATAACAAGTCCAAACTGGGACGATCACCTACACATTTAAACAAAAAAGAAAAACACTTTAAACATGTCACAAAATTCCAAATGTATTTGATGTACTAAACATAACCAGAGCCCGCTTTGCAGTGTGATTCTTCTGTCCACTGTTGCCTTAGGGTGAGTCTACAGTAATTTAATTACAGAGAAAACATAATTCCTATGAAACAATCTTTTCTTACCACAGAACCATTTTGTTGTTGCCTATTTGGGACAATTTAAACTTAAAATGCATAAACCAAGACACATGGATACAGTCTGTGTTCTATTATCTCCGGGATAAAAAGAAAATCTTCTATCAGCTGGTGTAACTAGACCAAACTCAGATTTTGACTTATCTTGTGTCCAAAAGTAATGTGAAGTACATAAAAATAGCAGGTACAGTACATGGGAGGCTGACTGGGAGAGGATGGACGATGTCAGGTTCCTTCAAAGGGTTTCCAGGGAAAACAAACCATTCCTTAATTGCTGGAAGGTCCACACTGCTGCCTGAAAATACACAAAAAGTCAATGTTATGCTTGGATTGGCTTTAAACTATTTCCTGAAAAGGACATCAAAGCAGTCTCCTCATTATACACAAAAAGTAATGACATAACTAAGGTCACAAAGTCACTAATGTGTGGGTCCTGTGTGCTTATATGCATATGCACAGTCTGCATGGTTGATAATATGGCACAAACATCTTCCATGTCACCAAACTCTCAGTGTATCTACCATAGACTGTATAGAAAAGATGGACATAACCACTGTGACATCACACACTAGTTTCTGGATTCTGCATTTTGGAGCCTCAGCGTAAGAATTTTTTTGGAGCTAGAATTGACCATACTTAGATGGGTGGTATGCTAACACTAGCAACTTTGGTTTGAAGAACTGCAAACCAGAGTGTATACGAGTATCACACAGACACACACATCTACTAATTAATACTAAGTAACAGGCTACTAAAATACTAGAATTTCACTCACAAATCTTGAAGCACAGCCTTCTTAAACAGTTTGTACGACACAGTATAAGATAATTACATTAAAAGCATCCAAAATGGACCAAACAACAAAAACACAGTTGAGATGTTCATTTAGGTTTGAACTGGGAAGGTGAGGCTTAGCAGACAGCTAGCAGCTAATGACACACCTCTCAGACACAATCTTCTGTGTCAGGCTGTAAAAAAGCTTTCTTCTTCTCTATAGTTGGGTATTTTAACATTGGGGTCTATGGCAATTGACTCACTTTTGGACCCAGTCTCAAGTAGCCACTAAAGGAACTGCAGTTTTTGGCATATTGCACTGACTTTATTCATTCATTTATGTATGCTTCTATCCTTGTATCTTCTGTGTGTTAACCCTCTTACCATCCTGCCCAAGCAGCAGGAGCAGTCCATAGATGAGTTGCCTACAAGGCTTGTAGACGAGGGCTTGAGGCAATAACTCAGTGTCCTCCTCATCCTCCAGAGTGTTGCTACACTCAGTGACTCCCACACACACAACAGTGTAAACCATGAAACCCTCTGCAGCTGCATGCTTCTCTCTACATGCCTGCAGAAAACCACACAATAAGAAAATCTTTAATTGAATCTGAAAGGAGTTCCAAAAACAAAATTCGCATATATGACCACCACATACCTTCAATACTTCTGGACTAACATGTTTCTCAAAGGCAGAGGGAAGTGAAGAGTTATCACACAGCTCAAGAGCTTTCTTCCCAGGTAGTATGTACGAGCAAACTCCTTTCTTCAGTAGCTCTCTATGAGGAGTTGACAGAGTCAGAGACTCTGGGACAAATGAAGTTTCCTCCCCCTCTGTTTTCCACAAAGAGCTTACAAGCTGGGACACTGCCAGCACCACCTGCCCCTGCGGAGCACCATAGTGTGGTGTGGGATTGGTTTTCCTGGGAACAATAAAATAAAGAATTTTAACTATGTTGTCTCCCTGTCAAATGCCCAAACAATATGAATGTTTTTCTTTGTAGACAAAAATAAACAATGGTTTTACACTCCTTATTGATCAGAGGCCTGTTCTACAGAGCAGGATTTGGGCTTAGTGAGGCAACTTCAGGTTTGACCTGGGTTTTCAGTATTGCAAAGGATCGATGGGGTACACTGCCAGGGTAACTCATGCTGCAGACCAAACTTGCTCTGAAGCTGGTTCAAGATTAAAAATCAACAGGTATAAAATAACTGCCTTCTAACCAATCAAGTCTCCAATAAATGACGTAAGAAAGATCCCTCGGACCTCAGTCTAAAGTCTTTGTCTTTCCCAGGTGAGCATTAGTAATAAATACAGATTCTTGGACAGTAACTTAATACTTTGATTTTTTTCCTGTTGGCTAGGACTTCAAATCACTAAATCATACATTTTATTGTTGTATAACTTAATATATGATCCTTAAACAGGGCACCCATTTCTACTTGTGCACCTATTATCAAATTTGAGTGTAGACTAAACCTACATTTGAATTTAGTTTTTAAATATATATTCTTTACTCTCAGACTGTTAATCACCAGAACGGTAGCTAAAAGAATAAAAACTAAAACTGTCTTACACACATCTGCAAGTTAATTTAGTGGAATACCCAACTGTAACCTGTTGGATTCTCCCATATCTTAATAGTAGAGCTGATAAGTTTTTTAGCTTACACAGTATGCACTTTCTATAGTTTCCTTTCTTGGCTTCAAATAGACTGGACTTTCTTAATATAGTAGCACTTTTCCTGTCTTACTGACCATAGCTATTACTTCCCTCTCACACACACTCACAATGCTGCTTTGTCTGCAGCAGCTGTGTTGCTTTTAGTCTGTATTGTGTGTTTATGTACCTTTCGGCTGCTCCCTTGTATTCTCCACCAAGGGGTCGCCATAGCGGATTAATCTGCATTGGTAATTTGGCAGAGGTTTTATGCCGGATGCCCTTCCTGACGCAACCCTCCACGGTGAGAGAGGACACCAGTCTGTATTATGTGTTTATATTTTCTAATATTATAGTTGTATCTCCCTTTGTAAAATCAGTCACTGCACTGCCATGAGACACCCATATTTGTGATTGGTCACGTGCTGCCAATGCCACTGAACATGTTCGTAGCTACACTGATAAACATCTGGTTGATTTATTGACTTGATAACCACCTTCATATGACCACTTGACCTGGCTGTTGTTGTTAGGTTAAGTGAAACCAGATAGAAAAATTATAGTCTTGATATGTTGAAATTGCTTTGTAGGAAAGGCCTCTGAACATGCCTATGAGCTTAATGTGTACAGCTTTTATATTTGTATTTTTAATAGATCAGAAATCTGTCAGCAACAAAAAATTTCAAAAATTCAAGCCAGGAAAATACTCTTCTCTGGTTAAATACAGCTAGCAACAAAGGCAGCATTCTTTTATTTGTGAATAAGACTGAAAAATCCAATACTCATATAATATAGCCAATCAACACTGAGCAGAACTACAGTAAGTAAAATCCCAGACACCTGTATGCTGCCACTGCATTGTTCCTGACATCCTGCATCTTCTCCTCTGACACCACATCATTGCCCAGGAGACAGGCCAGCAATGGTAGCTGGGTAACAGCCAGTCCAATAGTTTGGCAGAGCCTCTGTCGGTTGTACATAACAGTGGAGAGGGTCTTTATCCGCAGCTTTGCCACAGACAAATAGGGGGCACTTTAAAGATAAGGGTTATAAGAAAGTTAATTTGCAGTCATTTTAAAGTATTTTTAAGCCAAACACAACACTTTTTACAAACCTGTCATATATAATGAAGTCTGAGTCCTCTCCCAGAATGCCCATACTGCCATGCTGATGAGCGTAGCTGGCAATCTCATAGTCTGCTTCCCTCACTGAGCAAAACACTTCCTGACCCAACAACCTGAAAACAAAAAAAAAAAACAGTTAAACTCAGTCTAAGGAAACTTAAGCACACTGCTGACTTTATAATCATGGCTCATGTATCTTGTACTACACAGAGCTATTATGCAGTGTTTTCTAATTAGTTTTTATTTTTATTTTGTTTTGAGTTTTTGATTTCAATTTAGTTGAGTTTCAGTTAGCTTCAAGAGTGGCTTTGCTTCTTTCAGTTTAGTTTTTATTGTTTGAAAATAGTTTTGATTTAGTTTGTATTAGTTTTAGTGTTAGTTTTCTTATTAAATATACTGTGGATTGCATTTGTCAGGAAAAGATTTAAGATCATCAGTTTAGAAATTTCAGTACAAACAAAATACTTTGCAAAGGCAGTTGACTCTCAGTCATGTAGACATCTTGAGCCTCAATAAACAGATGAACTAAAGCCTCATTAGAGTCTTACCAAATTTGACCAAATTGACAAAGCCTAAATGTAAGGACGTTTCCTGTATATTTTTATTATATTTTGGTTAGTTTTGTGAGTACACAAAATTGCTTTTGTTATCAAATGTCTAGTTTTTATTTTTATTTCCGTTAAATAAAATGCTTGTCCTCACCTAGTTTTTAGCCAACTATAATATCCTTACTACATCATAATTAGCCTTTAAAACACAGACCTGAGAGCAAAGGGTGTGAATGTTGCCAGTCCTGAGGGCAGGCAAAAGAGCTCTCTACTCGGCTGCTCTCCGTGCTCTTTGATGTGATGAAATATCTTGGAAACCTCCTTATTCACTCTGCGTCTCCTCTTTACCTATAGAACAAGGCAGATGTTGTAAATATACACACAAAATTATAAACAAGCTAATGAAGTTCAACAAAGTTTCTGAAACAAATAGTGTGACTTAAGTATCCCTTGTACTAATCGAGTTCACAACCAGGTAGGTATAAACCTGCCGTAGGTGTTATTCAGTTAGGTAATTTTCTCACCCACACTTGTCTCTTCTGCTCTTCCACTACTCCATCAAAGAAAAAGACCAGTCGGATGCCTGCAGAGGTGAATGCCTCCACCCAGCTCTTCAGGATATCCATGTATTCCTTCCACTGTCCCCCACATGCCCAGTCCTCACATGAATACCAGTGGCGCAGGCAGGCCATACCATCCACAACAAGTGTGGGGTCTGCAAGTGAGTGAAATAAAAATGTAACAGAGACCCAGATCGAAAAACGATAATGAACCGTACATGAACTGTACATTTAAATATAAAAACACCCTTGTATCTTCCATCAACTGCACTGTACTGTGTTATAATACATTTCAGAAATATTTTTGTAGAGGTAAAATACAGTAAATATGGGCTTAAGGAATAGTGTTGTATGGGGCTCAACTTAGGTCTACTGTTATGACCTGTAAGTGAAAGTGTAAATATAGCCACTAGAATACAACTATAAAATATCACAGCTAATATTGTGCTATTACCACAGCAAACTAAATGTATTTCAGACCATATTTTTCACATTTTTAAAAAATCCCTTTATAAGCACAAGCATGCTGTAGTTTTGCTATATTGCTATTATCATGACATGACCTGAAATAAACACTGTGGATAGGTGTAAACAATATTTACTCGTGCATTGGTAGAGCAGGGACTATGTTGAAGCAGCACTTTTGTTAAACTGTTAAATTGTGTGTCTGTCCACATTTTCTGTATTGTGTTTTGGCTCTCTTTTTCTCCCTCTGTAATTTATGAGCCACAGTTTAATAACTGTCTGATCCTTCACTAAAGTTTATTAAAGTGCATATGGATGCAGTCCACTAACTACAAACTGGACAGGGCCTCTCCAATTAACAAAAGAACCATAAAAATACAAATGTCAAGTTAAGAAAACTCTAGCCTAATGTAATATATGCCACTTGATGTACAATTAAATGTTGTGCATGGTAGGTAATATTGCCTATATGATATGGCTCATTTTGTCACTGCTGTTGTTATGTCTGAATTAATTTGAGGAACATTTAAGTGGACCTTTTGCCATAATGTCAAAGTCAGTGCTCATATAATGAGGTCAGCACATGGGCAAGTGATCCTTATGAGTCAACAGCTCAGGCTGCAGATGGCTCTAAATAATTGGCTTCAGACAGTTTGTCTTGGCTCTTTATGATGACAACGAGAGCCCTAACATGGCCAACTCATTCAGTCAATCACTCAAAATTGTGAGGTGTGAGGCATGGACTCACACCTCACAATTTTAAAATATACTTACAAAAAGATCGATTTTTTATTTCAGTGGGTGAAATGATAGCATGATAGCTTTTATTTCATTTATTTTACCTACAAAAATTATCTTTTCTCCTAATTTTTTTTCGCCTGGTCATCCACGGCCCACTCACAGTGGTTCTATGACCCACGGTTTTAGAAACACCACTTTAATAGACTGATTTTATATACAATACTGTGCAAAAGTCTCAAGTCACTGCTCATTTCTTTATATTTTGCTTGAAAATTGGAAAAAGGTGCAATGATTTATTGAAACATGTGAAAACATAAATGGAAATACAATACATAACGCAAAAGCAGAGTTTGTGCAATTCTAATCAGCTTGAAAGTCAAGCTGTCAAGATGATCCCAAACTGCTTCAATAATGTTAAGGTCCATTCATCACTCCATGAGACCAGCTGCCACTGATTTTCAGCCCAGTTCATGTGTAATTTGGCCATACCTCAGTCTTTTCTGTCTCTGTTTCCCTTCCTTAAGGACAGCCACCCTGAAATTGAGACCATTTCTGATGAGGCTTCAGCAAACAGTGGAAGGATCAACCGATGGGCCAGATGCCTCTCTCAGGGCCTGTGTCAGGTCTTTGCTACATTTTTTTTCCTATTTCTTAAGGACTTGACTTTCAGAAACTGTTCATTTGCTGTAAATACTTTTTAGTCCACTTCTTTTTTTTTGTCCTCCATATGTTTCTTCAGATTTTTTTAAGGACATACTGTACACCATGCTGAGATAGGCCAAGTTTTTGGCTGCTAGCTCTTTGGGAATCAGAGTTACAGTTTTGTATTCTCCAATTAGCTTTTATTTTTTTTTCGTTTTGAGTTTTTGTTTTCAATTCAGTTTAGTTTCGGTTAGTTTCCAGACTAGGCTGCTTTAGTTTTTAGTTAGTTCAGTTTTTTTCTTAAAAAGTTCTTTAAAATATTTACTTTTAGATTAGCTTCTATTACTTTCAGTGGGAATTTTAGTTTTACTAATAATTATAATCTGGAGGGTATTTATTAGGAGGAAGATTTAAGATGTTCACATTAGGGATTCCATTACAAACACAATACAGATTCTCAGTCATGTAGACATCCTGAGTCTCAACGAACAGATGCACCAACGCCTCATCAGGCAGGCTGTCTCGACAAATTTGACCAAATCAACAAAGAATAAAACTAAGGCTATTTCCTGTATATTTTTTATTTTATTTTAGCTTCAATTTTTATCAAAAGTCTAGTTTTTAAGTTTATTTCAGGTAACTAAAACAATTCTTTTTACCTAGTTTTAGTTTTTAGCTTAGTTTTAGTCAACTATAATAACCATGTTGGGAATCTCCTTATTGGTCAAAAATACTATTTCATTCCTGTCAAACTGTGTTATCTTATTCATTTTTTATAGATTCAACTAAAGAAATGGGAACAAATTTTGTGTTTTGTAACAGGTTACTAGCAACAAAGTACCTACCTTTGCTAGGTCTGTTATCTGTAGACACAATACTGATTCATCCCTTCTGTTAGGTGCTTTTTATGCTTTAGTGATTCATAGGTCGGTGTCCTAACAAACAAACAATAAAAAAATCCCTCACGTACAAGGGCTGGACTGAAAGTAAGTGAAAAAGCAGCCAATTTCTCTCAAAGCTTTTCTTTGAGAGATTTTCAGAAAGCCAAGACCACTTAAAAAAAATAACAAAAAAGTCTGGCTCCTTGGAAGCAAAATAATGAGGGGTGGCTTGAGACGTTTGAGAAGACTTTTGGCCATACTCCGCTATGGCCAAGCATGTCCAAACTTTTGACTGGTAGTGTATATATATTCTTTTTCAAATATTTATTCCTGAAATATTTAATATTTATATTTCAACACTTTGTACATATTTTCTTAATATCACTTGCAGTTTATTTCTAACCAGGACTGCAAAATGATCAGCGCTGCTTGTCATAGTCTTTAACTGTCATCACATCATGTTGTTTTATGCATCATGTGTACATGCTTGAAATGACAATAAAGAGCCTACCAATCTGCAGTATTTTAAATTATTTGCTACACCTCAGATTATTTGCTGAGATCTAGATTATCTGATGTATTTTCTAGATTTTCTGTTGTATTATTTGCTTTTTCAGATGTATGTGTGAGCTGCTGGACATCTGCTTTTCTCCTATGGGAATGAATAAAGCATTTATCTCCATCTATGAAATGCTGGGAGGTCCACAGAGATCTTTTTTTAAAACTACCATGGTAATTTTGACTTATTTACTAATATTACCCTTCCATGAATGAAACAAAGCCGCTGTCACACTGAATGCACACAGAATGAACTCAACTGCTGGTGTGAGCTGTGGAGGCCTGGTGCTGTGTGGCCATCACCCTCAGGCTCACTGTCACACAGGCTTCTGGACAGCAGCGCTCCATGAAGTACTGAAGACCTTTCACACCCATTCCCTCTGAGCGGAGACACAAAGACAGGCACAGCAGGAGGATATTCACTTTCACTCATTTCTAAAAAAAATAAATAAATACCCTGTACTTTCGCTTTTTACTGGGTAAACCTGAGGACAGACGCGAATGCTAACTGTTAGCTTTGTTTTTACGCGCGTTTAATCTGACTCATTGCGTGTCCTGCCCGCACTAACAACCTCGCATGGTAATAAGACGCGTTTGCAAAGACTGCTACCCCTAGTACTGCTTCACATGGGGGGGGGGGGGGGGAAAAAATACACAAAAAAACAC
>VUQH01019861.1:12273-29417 GCA_015106775.1 Etroplus canarensis | reverse complement strand
CACTTGTAGGTTGCTTTGCTTTCACACTTCTTTACAGTCCATTCAAAACCAGCTGGATAGGGTTCAGGTCTGGAGACTGTGTGTTCTGGTTTGTGGTTTTTGGTATTGTGGGACTAGGATGTTTGGTTTTCTTTTTTTCTGTCTCGTTCTGTTTCTTTCCAGTTTGGTTTCATCCCCTTTGCTGTGTGCCTTATGTTTTACTTTCATTGTTCCTGCACCAGCTCATGTTTAGTTATTGGTTCTTTGTGTCTTCCTCATGTTTTCCAGTATTCAGTCTCCTTGTCTCTAGTCTTGGTGTGTTGGTTCGTGTTTCCCTTGAGTCCTTGTATTTATTATCTTTGTACTGTGTCTGTTCCTTGTTATCCTGGGTTCAAGGCTTGATCTACCTCAACTGCTGCAGAACAGCTTTAAGCTGTTAACCTATTGCTTGTTCCCTGAAAAAGGCCTTTTTGTGTAATTCTTGAATGTACATTATTTTTCAGATTTAGTTAACCTTACTTTTTTTTAACCTCTGGCAGTTCATCACTTACCTTTGTGCCATTTCAAGCTATTCATTGGACTTGAACTGCTTGAATTTTAATAAAAAAAGTGGAAAATCGGGATGTTCTAAAACTTTTGACTGGTATTGTATATTTTGACAAGTAAAAGTCCTACATGTCAGAATTACTTCTAACAAGCTGAAATGTGAATCCTCCTATTTGATTTAAAGATACCATTAATACAGCCATCCTACATGATCAGATTGCTCTAAAAGTGGAGTTTATACTACTAAAAGATAAATTCTCCTTTGCAATTTATCGGTTCAAACACTAAAATACAAAATTATGTTAAACCGCAGGCACGTGCGGGGCCAAGTTTATTCATTCAAGTGAGCTGAACCAAAGCTGAGTGTCTTCACTGTAAGAGTGCCCTCTGCTGGAGTGAAAATATGAATACAGTACATTGTTGGCCACTGTCGAGCCATAGGTTAGTTTTCCAGAAAGGATTCTTTCACCTTCATAGTCTTGAATCATATTTGCTATATATTGTTAGAAATTAATTGGTTTATCGTGTATCATTATCTTGGATTTAATTTATTCAATACTGTGTGTTTCTACATTTGTTATATTCTTTGAATGTTCTGCCCTTTCACACATTTCAAAAGCAATTAAAATAGGTAACTTGTTTTGTGAATGCATTGTCTGTTGGTTTATTATATTACTTTTAAGCACATTAGTAAGCCACGATTGTGTTTTGTTAGATGTACAACATACATACGATCAAGCTTGGACAATACACCATTATTACTGGTGCTGAAGTGGGTTTAGGTGGCGGCAGGGCCCCTAAATCAAATTTTGCTTAAGGCCTTATAAAATGGTGTGGGCACACACACACACGGCACTGGCCAACCTGAAATGTAACTCCCCAAATACACACACAAACAAAAACAAAGAAAAACAGACTACATTACTGGATCAGTAATGTGTATAACTTACACCCCCTCTTGTCCAAACATACACACTATTCAAGTTGTCAACAAATTTCATCCTCTGGAAAATGGGAGTTGCTCTCGGGTGGTGCGAGTGAGACATTAGCCAGGATTTTCGGATTCATATTCAGCCCTGTACCTTATAGATTTGTTGTGTGAAAATAATGGTAATAACAGACAACAGCCCAAAGACCCTGAGAGTGACAAAAATTAACCCCCAGTTTTAATAATGGACCAAGATGATTTTAAAAAACGTCAGAAAACCACAAGACCCAACGTCACGCAGTAGCAGCAAGCATACTACAATTTCTCTAGAAATTGAAGTCTAGTCAGCTTTAACATATATTTAGGCTAGAATTAACATTTAGATCTAAAAAGTTCATATTGTTCTAAATGTGGTGAAAACATTTTTTAGGTCCGTAGCTAAATCCTGCAGTTAATTTGTTTTAATTTTTATTGCAGAGCCATCCATGGTCTGCTTCATAATGACAATAGTGGTGTCACTAGACTGTCAAGCTAAAGTTTAAAAGGGAGTTTGCCCTCTGAGGAAGAGCCCAGGTACGCCAAAGACATGCATGCTAGGTTAACTCATGAGTCTAAACTATCCATAGATGTAAATATGGTATTCTGTCTGTACTAGTCCTGCAATAGACTGGTGACCTGTCCACAGTGTACCCTGCCTCTCACCTCTTGACAGCTTGAATAAGCTCCAGGCCCTCTCAAGCCTTAACCCCAGTCCTGCCAGCTACACGACTGGCAGTGAATGAAAACACTGAAGTGATCAATATATAGACGACCAGCAGCACACGAAACCTACCTGGGACATCAATATATTGAGGTCCGGCAGTACTAAGGTTAACATAAAAAGCATTAGTAAAATTAATGTTATTTTATTTAGCACCAACTAATGCAAGAGAAGAATAAAATATGTACTGACATCTTTTAACCAACCAGTATTTTTAATTGAGACAATTTCACATAGTATCAAACAGAAGATAGATCATGGAAAACTTCAGACAAAAATCTGACTTCGGTTTCTTATACCCATTTTGAATCAATGTTATTGTTTTGCATTTGAATTGGCTGTCTTTAAAAAACAGCCAACCATTAACAGATGGAAACCTTCATTATGAAGAAAGCAAGTCAAAAAAGGCTGGCTTGCCTACAAAAAGCATTTCTCTCATCTTTTTCTTTAAAAAAAAAAATGCTGCCATTTACACAGTGAAAATGAGGAACTACCCACACAATGTCAAACTACACAATACATTCTTAACCCCAAAAAAAAAGCTCAGAGATTAACTGGTAAACTGGAATGCTGGGTGGCACCTACTGTTTCTGGACCAACAAGACAGACGTGGCACAGGTGACGCATTGCACCTGTACATGCCCAGTAAACGTATTTTAAAGTTACCACAAGAAAAGGGGATGGACAATAAAATGCTTGATTGTTTTAAAAAACAAAGAAAAAGGACAGAAGTGACCACATGGCCATGTTGAAGTCCATCATGTGAAACGGCAAAGCCTGTAAAACCGTTTGTCTTCAGTTCCCTTTACACCTGACAGACCTCCATTTATTTTCTCCCATTAGACCTGGAGCGACTGTGGGGGAGAGAAGAGAAAAGCACAACAACCTGTTAATACCAGCTAGATTAACCAAACAAACTGTCAGTGAGGCATTTCCAGCGGCGTTCAAATAAGCTTCAATTACAAGCAGCCAAAGTTGAAATGTGTGGAGCACCAGTGCCAGTGGTGAAAATCCAAAAGGATCATATCTGACACTGGAACACAGTTGTGTCTGGGGGTGCATAAGCGCAAATGCAAAAATTCATGCTTTGACTTCTACACAGTTTGATATATGTGTGAGAAGCTGCTACATCGATAAATCCTGTTCAAATGAGAAAAAAATGGGATATTTCTGACTGTTGGCATACGGTGACACTAACTTCTTAATTTTAAAGAGATGTAAATGGACTGAACAAGTCAGAACTATGGCTCTAAAGCCCGTCACACCTTGATGATTTAACAAGCTTATTCTGATGCAGGGAAAAAAAACCCCAAAAAACTGCAAATCAGTTAGCTTATGTCAATTAAGATCTAGGCAAATTTTCTATAAGTTAAGAGCATGCTAAAGTACGCCAGTATATGTTGTAGTACAGCGAGGTCGCTAGAAAATTTTGAGCATGTACAAAATCTCTGCTGTTTGCAAACGTATGGCTCATACCATATGTTGCAGGTACTTTACGCATACGGAGACTCACATTACTCATGTCAAAATACGTGGAGATAACGTCTAGTGTACCTAAAACGTTTTAATGACCTCTGAGTAACGTGTTACCATATGTTAAAAGCACATCTCCAACGGATATTGCAGTTTGTAAAAGTATTTGACCCGTTCCAAACACAGCTGCTGTATAATTGCATATGTGGTGCATTTAAGGGAAGTGGTTATAAATGGGCTTCAAGTTGTGAAAGCCAGCAGTATGCTAGCATTTTAGAGGAATTTGGATGTGTCTGCATAAGCTTGTTAAATCGTCATGGTGTGACAGGGCCCTAAGGTACAGCACCTCACAAATGTTGTGACTTAAATGTTTTAACTGTTTATTTCATATCCATTTACAATATCAGCTAAACAGCACAATATTTTTTTTCCTGTTTGGGCACCCCACATTATTTTTTAATGAAGGGAAGCCAGCACTACCCTAATGGTTGCATATTACTCTCATCTCCCGCCCAGCCCCAGCGATGATGCCATCAGTCATCGGCAATCCCAAAGAGGGGTTAATACAATGGGACTTCGTGCTGTGTTTAACATCACACAATGTCAGTGTGACTAACCCCAGCACAATAATGTTCCATTTCCATGCAAAATGTGGTTACACATTCTTCTGGCCAAGTGTTTGTCTCATTTTCTCTTACACAGCTGCTCATTTTCTACATCAAAGTGCTGCAGAACCACACTGTTTCACACAGGAAACCAGTGCCAGAAGGCCACTTAGAATCAACAGTTAACTGCTGTAGAATAATTAAAATTGTAATTTGTTGAACTGACTAGCTAGAGCAGCAACTTTTAAATATCTATTTGACAAGTCACTCACATCCCTACCTTAAAGGACTCAAAGTTCAAAATGATCTTTAGATAACTCCAAAAATATCAGTACCTCCTTGATGGAGAGAAGGACCTTCTGTGGTTCCTGTCCCGAGAAAGGGACCTCTCTCTCCTCCTGTCTCTGGACAAAGACCTGAAAAAGACAAACATCCCATGATGTAAAAATTAATGTTAAAAACAAACAACCCATATAATTTTAATCAAATGTTAGATATAGTAATAAAGTTGCTGGGTAGGTCTATGACCAGATGTAACATAATTCTAAAATGTATAGATAATACATATATTACTGTGCATATGATTTTGTGAACAGATTCCACTTTGATTTCCACATGATATCAATAAGCACAGACCTTACTATGCATCACCACATGGATCAAACTGGACCTAAAAATAAATCTCAACAAAACTTTTACATAGACTGAGCTTATTGCAAGAGTTCTGTATTACACAGCAGTATGTTAAGCTAGATGTTCTCAAACTGGAAACTTCATGCATTTAGATATACAACAGTTATAGTAAAAACAATTACATTCATAAAAAGCTACAGTTACAGGGTTTAACTCATTTCCATTTCTTCAGCTTATTAAAGTCAGAAAGCTGACTTGCCTGCTACGGCTGCGGCTGAAGCTCCTCCTGCGTGGGGATCTGCGCAGGGAAAATACAAATGTGTTAAAAACAAAGAAAGTTTGATCACTCTGTAGAGCTCCACATTATTTACTCCTTTTCTTACATGGGGCTCCCTCAGCACAGGCCTTTGGCTATCTCAAGAACTTAAAATGGAAGTATAAGATTTGGGTGTTTTTTCCAAGGAAAAATATTTCAACCAGAAAACAGAAGTCACTGGCAGTGGACCCAGCACATAAAGATGGCAGGTGCTGAGAAATCCCCCTCTCACGTATTCAGCACTAGCATGTGCACCCTTAAATAATGTCAAATTATACTCCAGTTTGTAATTTGAGGTGGTAGAATAGCATGTGCCCTACAATTCATATACAGGGGATTCAGACACTTGAGGAGTGAGCTTCAAAGGAAATTTGAGTTTGCACTGTGAATTGACTCAGGTGTGGGAAATAAAAAAACCCAACACACCGTTTGGGCCACCATCTGTATGAAATAAGTCCACTGCACTTAAAAGGAGAATGTACAGAAATGGAGGCTGGTAACAAAATTTATTTTTCACAGGGAATAAGCCTCGTGAAACAACCAGGCTATGATCTCAAACCGAGAACACACACAAAAAGAGGATCTGATATTCATGGGGGGAGGGGTTTAAGGAAAGTTTTGATGTGACTTCATAATTCTGCTCAGAGCCCCAAGACATACCAGATGAATATCTATCATCGAAATCTCTGGAAACATGAAGTTCCAGATATTTGATGTTGGGCCATCCCCCTTGAAACAAGGACTACAGAAATGGTGGAGGACAAAATGACAAAATTATGATAAAATAATAAAAAAGAACAACCTTTTCAAACCAGCTGTCTCTTCACTTTTAAAATTGTAATCAGCAGTGTACTGAATGAAGCAGGAAAACTTACTAGTATTTTTGGTTTTCAACAAGCTAGATATGACGAAAGGGAGGCAGACTGTCGGCCGGGTGGGTAGAAATGGCTGAATAGGACTGGCCAGATGCTGCAAGGTGATTAGGTGGCAGGCAGATGGGGGCTGGCTGTGGCTTTTTTCCTGCTTTAATTGGTTAGCCGAAGGCTGCTGCTGGTAGGTTGTAGACATTTGGAAACGTAATACGCTGATTGGTCGGGAATGTGAGGTGGGCCGCTGCCGTTTGGGTTAAGGTTGAAGGAGGAGGAGGTTGAGAACGGCATGCTGAGGAACCAATGGGCTGGTGCAACCTGACGAGTGGCCATGCCTGGGTCATGTGACAGCACCAGCCAAGCTGATTGGGGCCCGATGATCAGCAGTCACATGATGCTGAAAGAGGACTAGTTGATTGACTCAGAGGGTGGTGAGAAGAGGCATGGTGGTGGCTCTGCAACGGGTTCATTCTTATTAATATAGATGAAAAATAAAAAGCATCCTCAAACAAAAAGAAAAAAATTGCATCACATTTGGTACTTTCATTCCCCCCAAACCTTTAAAACAGCTTATACTTTCACCGACTGCCTAAATCTGTTTCCCATACCTATTTTGCCTTTGTAAAGCAGTTAAAATGTAGAAACTTCAAGAGTGCACAAAAATATGTGCACTTCAAAAGAAGCATAGGTGCATTAAGAATAACTTAGGTCTTGCAGACCATATTTCAGATGCCTTTGCAAGAGAAAGGCAGCCCTCTATAACCTAGAATATGCCCTATTTTACAGTATATGGTTGTGAATGTCTATCTGTTTGGCTCCTTAGATAAAATGACCATTAATGTCAATGAAGATGACTCTGCAAGCCTTAGACATTGCAACACTCACAAATGCATAGTCAGCAGAAAAGCTCACAAACACTAGAAATGCCTAGACTGGAAACCCAAATGCAATTACAGGGTATGTACTGTGGGCAAGAGAGTTGAATCAGTAAGTCATGAAGCATGAATAAAGTACAGAATAGTTTGGTTACTGTCTCTACTGGCCAACAACAACATGTAGGTCACCTGCGTCTGGGAGGTGGACTACGACGCCTGTAGTCATCCCGGTCTCTAGGACGCCTGCTCCATGAAGGCGGAGCACCACGGGTGCGGCTACGCTTCTCACCGGTGGACAGCTCCACTCGCACCCTGCAACCACACAATGTCCTGCAGAAAAAAAAAAATACATTAGACCCTGTAGCTGTGATAAGGCAGAGCTAAGAAACTTGTTTAGATTACGCCCTACCTTCCATCAAGCTCACGCACAGCATCAGTTGCATCTCTGGGGTCTTCAAACTCTACAAAGGCAAAGCCTGGGGGGTTCCTGGCTACCCAAACACTGCGGAGAGGACCGTAGTAGCCAAATGCCCTCTCTAACTCTGTCTTGTTTCCATTATTGCCCAAATTTCCAACGTAGACTTTGCAGTCAAGGGGACAGTCACGATGCATGACTGTATCTGGAAAAAAAAAAAAGGGATTATTAAAGTAACTCCGCAAATCTAGTTAAGACAAAAATTGGTCCATGCTTTTTTTGCTGCACACTTTTTTTTATCTTGTTTATCAGTTTTCTGATGACACTGTAGTCTATCAGAAATGGTGATGTTGAAAAAAAAAGTGTGGTCAGCAACTTTGTCATCTTTCAAAGATTAAAGAACTGGCAGTGGAAATGAGGATGATCAGACCAGTTATCCGATTCCACTCACTGGGTCTGTGTACAGACTGAGGAGGATTACGAAAACCTCTGTGTTCAGATTGACCATAAACTGGACTTCCTCAAAGACACAAAAACCCTCCACATGAAGAGCAAGAACCAGCTCTATTTTCTGTGACAGCTGAGGTCCTTCAACATGCGCCAGACGACGCTCAGAACATTTTATGAGTATGCAGTGGCCAATGCCATCTTTTATGCTGTGGTGTGCTGGGACAACAGACTGAGGGTAGCAGACACCAACAGACTTAAACTGATCCACAAGGTGAACAGGGTGGATGTGGAGCTTGACTCTCTGATGGGGGGTGTCATAAAGGAGGTCGCAAGTTAAGGACAATATTTTACAATCCTTCACACCCTCTCCATGATGCACTGGACAGGCATGGGAGCATGGTCTGGAATAGACTCATCCCAGGACAATGCACAATTAGAAATCATTCCTACCGGTGGTCAAACTTTTCACCTCCTCCCATCAACACTCCGAGTATACCCTATCGCCACATCTTGTATATCTAAATTTTATGTTGTAATCTTTAGCTCTAGAGTACTTCTATTGCACTTTCTTGCATATTAGATTTATAGATGTTTTAGTCATCGTATTTTCTATCGTTTATAATTATATATACTTAACGGAGCATCTGTGATGTAAGCAATACCCCTCCATGAGATTAATGAAGCATTCTGATTCTGGTATAAAGGGAGCGCGGGTACCTTCATTTCTGAAATTTAAATTAGGCTGGACTTAACCCTAAAATATATTCCACGATAAAGTCAAAGTTTTTATGCAAAACATTACGTCATATTTAATCGTGACTTACATTTATAATCAATTTTACGAAATGGTTTTCGACAACCCAAAGCAGCGTGGCCTGCTTCTGCGTCGGTTCTGCAGGCTACGCTAACTGCAGCTAAACAAAGCAAACAAAAACAACACGGCAGGTAAAGCAAACTCCATCTATCACTTCAATCCCCTGCTCTCGGACTTTAAATATACTGCCTTATACTCCACGCTACACTGTGTTTCGAGGTGAACAATAGCTGATTTATGGATAGCTAAAATGGCTGTCGCCTCCTGAGGCCTACTCAGAAGCGGCGGCTCTCGGCTAGCACACACACACGAAACACCACATTAAATGGCTGAAGGGAAACTGTATATCGACTCAAAACAGGCTGCTTTAGAAAAATATCGAGTACAACACACGACGGAGTATTCTTTTAAAACTCTACCGTATTTTTTTAATACAATTCGCAGGTCAGATTATCAGCGCTTCTCCCGCTAATTTGTGCCTCTCCGTCGTCGATGGAAAATGGCGTGACGGAAAATACGATCGTCACCAGAGTGAGCAGGATGCTGATGCGGAGGGGGCGGGGTCAAAGCTGCCGCCTTTATGTACTCTACCAAATACAATGTGCAATAAACACACAGACACACACACACACACTGTACATTAAAAAAAAAACACCTGTACATTTATGTAAATAATATCCCTGTAAATACTTTATTTTCTCTGTAGGTTATTTTATTTTTATAAATGTGTAAATTGGGCAGCGCTGTGGTTAGCACTGTTGCCTCACAGCAAGAGGGTCCAGGTTTGAATCCAACAGCCAGCCTCTTATCTATCTATCTGTCTAAACATAGATAATGGATTTTTATGCCAGATGGCCCTCCTGACACAACCCTCCATGGTGAGAGGGGTTTGTTTCCCCACCTGGAATTGAACCAGGGAACCTTGTAAGGCAAATGTGTAAACCACTACATTATGGGGACACTAGATAATAAATCATATTAACTTCCCTAATTGATTGTGGCATTGATTCAGCAAAGTGCTGGAAACATTCCTCAGAGATTTTGGCCCATATTGACATGATAGCATCACATAATTGTTTCAGATTTGTCAGCTGCCCATCCATGATGTGAATCTCCCTTTCCATCACATCTCAAAAGTGCTCTATTGGATTGAGATCTGGTGACTGGGGAGCCAGTTTGAGATTATTTGAGCTTTGCGACATGGCGCATTATCCTGCTGGAAGCAGTCATCAGAAGATGGGTTTACTGTTGTCATAATGGGATGGACATGGTCAGCAATAATATGGGCTGTGGTGTTGAAACTAGGGTTATTATAGTTAACCAAAACTAAAAACAAACTAAAAGAGAAAAATTATTTTAGTCACCTAAAATAAATTTTTTTGTAAAAATTAAAACTAACTAAAATGATATTGTGTGCTCCCAAAACTAAGTAAAATAATATAAATATATATAGTAAATGTTCTTAGTTTAAGTCTTTGTCAATTTGACCAAATTTAGTAAGACAGCCTGTCTGATGAGGCTTTGGCACCTCTGTTTACTGAGACTCAGGATGTCTACATGGCTGAGAATCAACTGCCTCCACAAAATGTTGTATTTGTAATGTAATTTCATTCATATTATAGCCATCATAAACTAGAGCTAACAGTAATACTAATACAATCAATTAAGTCGACTCCTCTCTGAGCCAGCAGTGCACCTCGTGTGGGTCCGGCCTCCGATCTCCAATCTTCCTCCTCCACAGGCGAGCTTTAAACCAGGGCCACTCTGCAGCCTTCTGGTTCCCAACCAGTCACCAACAGATTGAGCCACTGCCCTTATTGCTTTTAAAGTGGTTTTATGTAGTTTTCTTCAGTTCACCTAGTTCCAGTAGCATACATTTTTGGAAGTCGTGCTTTCAGTGGACAACAGAACTTAAACTGCACTGGGCAGCAATAATGTGTGATTCTAACAGAAATACTGGCACATTTATACAGGAGCAAAAACTTGTGAACATATACAAATGACAAAATCAACAACAAATTTCTTGGTTTAATCAAATGGCAACTGCCACAATTGTAAAACTGTCCATGTGAGATTTTGTGGTTGGCTATTCTTGTGGTGCCAAGACTTCTACAGCAAAAGAGCGAATGCTATAATTAAAGCAAAAGGTGTTTCAACAAAGTATTAGCTTTAGGGTGTGCACACTTATGCAACCAGCCTATTTTATCTATCTATCTATCTATCTATCTATCTATCTATCTATCTATCTATCTATCTATCTATTTGTATTTTGTCTACTAACAGATTTGTTTTTTCTTCAACTGAACTGCACAGATTATAGGTTACATTACAGGCTGAAAAAGTTTTGAAATGATTCTTCATCATAGGCTCTTTTTTTTTTTTACATCAGAAAAGCCTGGTATTTTAACAAATGTGCAGACTCTGCACCTTGCCACCTCCAGCTCCACCTATTGTCACCCCTGACACACGTCTCCACCCACTTCACCCTGCCTGCACTGTCATCTTCACCTCTCTTATGCACTGTCCGTTGCTTTGGATGCTGAGCCCAGGTATTTAAATGCATCCACTTTTACTGCCTCTACTCCTTGCATCTTCACCATTCCACCTGCCTTCCTCTCATTCACATGTACATTCTGTATCGCTTCAACTGACTTTCATTCCTCTTCTCTCCACTGCATACCTAATCCTCTCCAGGGTCTCCTCGACCTCCTCCCTACTTTTACTACAGATCACGTTGTCTGCAAACATCATAGTCTGCAGAAATTCCTGCCTGACCTCATCTGTCAACCGGTCCATCACCATTGCATACAAGAAGAGGCTCAGAGCTGATCTCTGATGTAATCCCACCTCCACCTTGAAACCATCTGTCACTCCTACTGCACACACCTCATTACTGTCTCACTGTCCTCATTCATGTCTTGCACAACCTGCACATACTTCCCTGCCACTTCTGACTTCCTCATACAATTCCACAGTTCCTCTCTTGGCACCCTATCATATCTTTCTCTAGATCCACAAAGACACAGTGTAACTCCTTCTGACCTTCTTTATACTCCATTTTCTTTGTTATTCCCAACTTTTTTTTCCTTAAACTTCAACAAATCTTTCCCATATCTTCATAACATGGCTCATCAACTCGATGACTTGTAATTACTACAGCTCTGCACATCACCAGTGTTCTTAAAAATCAATGCCAGTGCACTTCTTCTCCATCCCTCAGGTGATCTCTCACTCTCTAATAACAGATGCGAGTATGCAAACAAAATATCACTTTAATTTGATAGGCATGTTCATGCACAATTTAAAATTCAATGCATGTTGGAAATTAAAAATTTTCTGCTCCTGAAACAAGCACATTGTGGGCCATAGTGAAATGACTCAGTTGAGGTTATTATAGAAAATAACAACAATAATAATAAAATTGAAAGGTGTTTGTACTGTGCTTTCTTTGTGAAACTTTTTCCTTGTTGCAAAATCGCCAGTAGTTTTCCAAAATATGAGCTTGAGCCACTGATAACTGATACACATCCATTTTCCTGTTAGCACAAAAGGCTACTTCACTCGCTGCCAAAACAAATTAGTACAGCACGTATACTTCAGGCACTTTATTTACAGTGTGGACTTGGAAGATACTTCATTTTAAGATTAGGTCATTAATATGAGGGAGTGGCAAATTAAAATGAAATTACATTCGCTCACGTGTTTTCGCAAAAAAAAAAAAAATAGCACAGCGCTAGAATTGCAAAAACATGATAAATCTCTCAACAACCGAAGAAACACACATATTAAATTTGAGTTAATAATTAATTATGTGTTATCCCAGTTTCAATGAACGCAGCTTAATACACCGAATGCCCCCTCAGTCTGTTAGTAACGCCTACAAAGTTACTCAGCCAGGTGACAGCTGAGCCAGCAGGGAAACAGCACGGGTTGCCTCTTGTACACGCTAGGAAATCGACGACCAAACGATTTGCAACCAAATCCAAGTCTCGAACGCAAAATCTTTTACTTAAATACTGCGTTTACGGTCTGCTTTTACATGCACGCAATCTGAAAGCCTCTTTCCCTTTTTTAGCAGTTAGAGCATAACCAGCTAGCAGCGCGGGGAGGACCCCTATAACGTTAGCTTCTGACGTGAGACGAGGCACAGCGGTTGTTTGTGTTTTTGACCAGGTGAAGACACGCAGTCAAGCCAGCGCTAAGATGTCAGAGCCGGTCGGGGAGACGAAGCTGGAGGTGAAACAGGCGAGCAAAGAGGTGAAGGAGAGCGAGAACGTAGCGGAAAAATATTCAGCCATGACTGTGAGCAAGAACAGCGAGATGAACATGGGAGAGCTGTCAGCCGTCTTCAGCGCTGTGCCCACTCACAAACCAGTTAAAAAGGTAAGACTACGGCAAGCGGAGGACATTTAGATGTTAAAATTGATCTCCAAGGCTACAGAGTCTGACGTTATACTGCTTTTAGCGGACTAATATTATTGTAACCAGTGGACTTAGGCTTACCATCTTGAGGGGTGCACTTCTAGTCAATTACAAACATCGTGAATCTTTGCCTTCCTTTTGCACGGTCACTATGTTTACCAGAGCTCAGACATGCTAAAGAAAAGACATTACCTGACACTCTCCAGGAACAAGGAAGAACTGCACCTTTAATTCTTGAGGCTGAATAGTAAATGTTTGTACACTCCATACAAGTTGGACTGAGGTGGACAAGTAAACAGCACTTCTGAATAAAGTACACTTGTCTATTTTTTCCATTGTGTGAACAATGACAAATGAAATGTCAAATGCAAGTTTCAACATGCTCAGGCCAAGCAGTATTAATATAGCAGCCATGTTATAGATCAGTTGTTTCACATCCTGATTTTATTCTACAGCAGTCATCATTCTGTAATGTTGGGGGCCAGTCATCTGTGCAAAGAGTGTAAAGTGGCTTACTGGACTGAATGACATGGCAGCACAGTCAACATAACTGAATTGTTAGAATGCCTTTATCATATCAGGCTATAAAACTCTTTACCCATAAATGTCATGGCATCTGTGGTCCATCAAATGAAGCTCCAGCCCATTTTCAGGATGGAAAAAGTTAGATTTGTTTTGTCTGTATAGTACACCATGGTGGATCAGTGGTTGGCACGGTTGCCTCACAGCAAGAAGGTCCTGGGTTCAAAAACCTAGGTCAGGCCCTTCTCTGTGGAGTTTGCATGTTTCCCCCTTGCTTGCTCATCTTTTCTCATGGTGCTCCGATTTCTCCTGTCATTGGAAAAACATGCCAGGGTAATGCTGCCTGTGTCAGCTCAGGGCACTCTCACAAAAGAGATTCTTAATCTCACTTCCTGGTTGAATAAAAAATGGTTCACGCACTTCTTGGCAAGTGGAACGCATTTTTTGGTACTGAAATGATTATTTTGTTTTATTTAATATGATTTTATTTGATATTTTAAATTTAATACTTAACCTCACTGGCCACTTCATTAGATACACCTTACTATTACCAGGTTGGGCCTCTTTTGCCTTCAGAACTGCTATAGGTTTAGCAAGATGCTGGAAAGATTCCTTAGAGATTTTGGTTGACATAACGGCATCATGCAGTGGCTGGAGATTTTTTAGCTACCCATCCATGATGTGAATCTCCTGTTCCACCATATCCCAAAGGTGGCTAAAAAGGGAAGTACATGGTCAGCAACAATGCTTAAGCAGGGATGTAAATGATTCTCTATTGGCATTAAGGAGTCCAAATAGTGCCAAGAAAACATCATCCACACATGACACCACCAGCATGAACCAGTATGAACTGCAGCCTCTCCATATGAATCTTGGCCTTTCCTGTTCTTAGCTGACAGGAGTGGCCCCTGTTTTTGTCTTCTGCTGTTGTAGCCAATGTACTTCAAGGATTGACGTGCTTTACCCTGAGAGCTGCTCTTTTGCATACCAGTCAGAACTGCCATTCGCTGGATATTTTTCCTTTTTCTCCCATTCACTGTAAATCCTAGAGACAGTTGTGTAGGAACATCTGCATTTTTGAACTATTCAGACCCCCCCCATCTGGCACCAACAACCATGCCACATTTAAAGTCCATAAACCACCTTTCTTTCCTATTCTGATGATCAGTTTGAACTTCAGGAGGTCATATTGACCAAGTCTACATGCCTAATGCATCGAGTTGCTACCATGTGATTGGCTTATTAGATTTTTGCATTAACGAAAAATTGAACAGGTGGACCTAATAAAGTGGCTTGTGAATTTATATTATTATTAATAATAATAATTAGGTATTGGCATTTAAGTTTCAAACTCTCAAATTAAGTGGGAATTGGGGAGCTAATATTAGGTATGGGTGTCTAGGATGACTGTAATCTCCTTAACATGTTTAAAGGAAAGCAACAAACATGCTTAAATTACTGTAAAATATTACTGGAAAAAAATTAAACAGGGAAAGATGGTTTGTTTTCTTTGAAATATTTCCAAATAGTGCATGTTCAGAGTCTGAGGGCAAGTACATGTAAAACATGAAAAAGCACATCAAATAGGGTTTGAAAGGAAATTCCTTTTAATATAGTGATTTATTTTTTTTTAAAGCTTTGTTTCATTTCCTCAAGCAGGAAATACATTTCTGTTTATAAAATGGTCAGAAGTAACACAAACATGCACAGACTTCTGTTAAGTAAGGTACACAAACTCACTGCCTTAAATATTTTCTGACTGCTCATGCATACATCTAAAGCCCACACCCAGGGGCTAATTTTAAAAAAAATCACCACACCAGCTTACATGATACAGGCTTTGGTACTCTGAAGCCTACACGTCCTATCCAAATATTTGGTGTCTTGTCACCCAAATCTCAAGAAAACAGCTCCTCTTTGTATTTTGTTGCCATGGTATTTAGCTGGCATGCGGCTGGCTTTCAGTACAAGGTCTGAACCTGTAAACCATCAACTGAATGATACCTGAGTTTGAAGATAATTGATGAGCTATTAATGACAGGAATATCTCCTTCATAGTTATGTGCATGTATCAGGAAGAAAAGGTTAATTTGTTGTTTAGGCCAGTCTTTACATCTGACGCATTTTTAGCTGAGTAAATAAAAATAGAAAACCCCAAAGCCTTACAGAAATTGTTAAAGTATGGAGATCTGCCTGTCCTCTGTTGCATACCATGACTCAAGTTTGCATGTGAGCACCTTCAAGATATTTTTCAGTATCTCATGTTACTTCAATGTGTGCAAAATACCTGTATGCAGAAGATTTCAGAGATAAAAAGTGAACTGACAGGATATGAAGTTGGCTACACACAGCAAAATATCAGCTCCTTTCTCTTACCCAAATATGCATTGTTTGCTTTATAAGAGCACTGATAAAACCTTAATGGAGTACAGAAAAATATTGGATTCAAAAAGTCTCCAGCCTGTAGCACTCACAAGGAGTAGGAGTATATAAAAGTTGTGAAAATTTATAACTAGATACAATTCAAATCTGCACTCATTTCATGTCAGTTGCTTAAATACAACATTGATATGACAGAGCAAGTGTCAGTAATATGAATTTCTAGCACTCATTGAAACATGTTTGGCTTATTACACCAGACTGGAAAAGTGAAACTGCCCAATGGAGAGCTGTGTTAGTATTTTAAAAGGTCCTGTAGATCAACTTTTTCCCCTGTGATTTGTATTTCCCTGCAGGCAATTCAAAAATGATGCTGGGAATTTTTTGACCTCAGCAGAGCAGAGGTTTACAATCATTACATAAGCATGAGTCAGATGGGGTCATCCAAATCAAAATATGGCTTAGGCAGCTTAATTTTGGATCATCAGTTTTGTTGTTGCAGTATCTCATGGACTGCAGCCAGATGTTTGGGTAGAATTTCTGTTTTGCCAAATGATTTCAGAAAAATCTATAATTTTTCTTCATTGCCCTCCAGTAAAGTCATTATACCATATAAACAAGAGCTCAAAAGGGCAAAAAACATCCCTATTCCAGTCCCAGAAGGACCGTTAAGTACGGAACCTTCAACTGAACTACAAAAAGATTATATCTAGACTTTAAATTGCTTGTGTACAGTGTATGATGAAGATAGAGCTACCAGGCAGAAGAAAAAGAGGAATTGACAGATGTAGTGAAGGAGGACATGAGGAGGGTTGGTGTGAGGGGAGAGGATGCAAGGGATGGGGTGGGATGGGGTGAGATGGAGGCTGTTGATCCATTGTGGCGACCCCTAATAGTAGCAGCCATATATGAATTTTATAACTAATTTTGTTCAAGTGCGATTCCAAAAAGGTTGAGGCGCTGAGTAAAATATGAATAAAAACACAATGCAATGATTTTCAAATCTCAAACCAATATTTTATTTATATAAAATAATGATCGAATGTTTAAAGTAAGACATTTTACTTTTTCATGAAAAAGTCAAATGACTTTTTGCCAATATGTGACTCAACACAGATTTTTTTTTTTTTTTTTTTTTAACAAATAGTATAAACCCCA
>VUQH01019851.1:3252-14502 GCA_015106775.1 Etroplus canarensis | reverse complement strand
CTTCACTACATCCATGATCCTTCTCTGTGGTCTTCCTCTTCTCCTCCTGCCTGGCAGCTCCATCCGCAACATCCTTTGTCCAATATGTCCACTATCCCTCCTTCTCAACATGAGCTGTCCCTCTGATGTACTCATTTCTAATCCTGTCCATCCTGGTCACTCCCAGGGAAAATCTCAACATCTTCAGCTCTGCCACCTCCAGCTCTGCTTCCTGTCGTTTTGTCAGTGAAAGACATTATTTCAACATGAAACGCCATTATTTGTTGGTCACGTTGAGAGGTACTTGTCTCAATATTCCTGTTTAATCTTCATCCTGTTTAATCTTTATGACAGTTTGTTCACAAATAGTAAACATCTTAATTAATTTTAATTCAGTGATGCAGGTTTGTTGTCCTCTCTTCTCTTGCTCTTTCTGTGACACACGCAGACACACACACACACACACACATACACACTAGCATGTAACATCTAGCTTTTAGGTATACTTTTTATTGCAGACATTTTCAATATTTTCTTTCAACATTTCCTATCAGAAAGCTGTTGGTAGCCTAATTCAGCTCTACATATGTCATGTTCACACTAACCTGCTCAATGTGTGGCCCTTAGCATACTTTTTCTACTCAGAATGGCAGTCTGAGAAAAAATGTTATCCACCCTGCCCTTCATCATTAACCAGCTTCCCGCCTACCAGCATTGGCAGCACTGAGCTGTGGGAGCATAATAATGATAAAAGCAAACCAGCAACCAGTTTGGATATCCTGGGGTTTGATGAATTTACCTTGATCTTTAGTTGTTTACAAATTTTAACATCATCTTGAATCGTCCTAACATGTTACCTAGTGGTTCACCTGCCTTTCTGTGGCTTTTTGCTTTTAATTTTTGTCTTAATAACCAACTTTTTCATTATGGAATTGGTCAGTTTTTGCCTCACTGAACTGGGAAATGCTGACGGCCCTCTTTTAGGAATAACACGTTAGTTCACTGCTAACATGTTCAGTATGCAAATCATAAAAAAGGAGTTTGTTTTCTGTGTAAGACAGGCCTCTTTATATTAAAGTAGGAAGTTTATAAAGGATGCATATTAAAAACACCTAAAACGTCATAACCAATTAGCACATGTGCATGTGACTCGTGCTCTATGAGTTGTGCTTATCATGGATAACATTAACACCCCAAGGTCACTTTAATACACCAAGGTTATATACTTTGCACCTCTTGGCAAAGCATTAACACCAAAGTAAGAAATTGCCAGTAAAAGGTCTTTATGGACTTTCCTGCCCAGCATTTAATTTTTCAACATCAATTTTTGTCTTTTTAAAAAAAATATATCTGATTGTATTTACTTGGTGTAAATACATCAATAAATAGGTGTAAATAAGTTAAAAAATAAGGAAAGAATCTGCCACACCAGCATTGTCTGTGTTCAAATAAATATCCCGTTCGGGTAGCTGGTTTTAGCACTGCTAAATGGTAAAACTGGCTTTGGGTTCTAGCTTAACACCTAGGGAAGCTTTTGCTTAGGCTGGGTATTTGAAGGGCTTAGGGTGCATGCACACACATAATTTTTTGTTTTAAAAAACTTTTATGAGGTTTCCAGTCCTTTCCTTCACATCGTTACAGTATTTTTTTTTAACCCTTCAGACTGGGAATTTTTTTAAAATTCTGCTGATCTACTTTGTATTTTTGTCTAGATGGGCAGAAATGGGTCTTATAATATTTTAGTGTTACTCCTTTGTCATTTCCATGGTTTCCTTTGGTGATGGATAGTGATCTAATAATCTCTAATAACATTATTGTAACTACTCCTCAGCTACTGTATCCTGTTCTCCACTCTGACTGCCTCACTAGTATTTCCATCTCATTGCCAGTCGTGTCATTTCATAAAAAAACCCAAAGCAAAACAAAACAAAACAAAAAAAAAAAATCAATCAATACCTCCCACCTGAACCCCCTTAAAGTCAGCTTATTTATTTTATCCAAAAACTTTCATGATGCCATGCAAAAATTTTTACCTTGTACTGGGAACATTTTCAAAGCCCATGGAATACTTGAGGAGTGGGTCAAAGTTTGGATTATTCTTTCAAGCTTCTTTGAGCCTTTGTAACTTTAGTACAGGAGATGGCCAGAGGAAATTTTCAAAGCTGAAAAGCACATTTACGACATTTTTGAGTTGTTCTGTTCAAAACAGCCTGATATAAATTGTCTAATTTTAACTACATTTTGATATGTTATAATTTGTTTTGACCAAGCACCAATCCCACATGGTAATATGACTCAAGAATATTTACTCAATTTTGAAGTTTTCTCCAGTGAATTGTCACTAAAACAGATAAACTTTTCAGGTTACAAGTGAATGTTTCTCTTACTCTACACTGTAGACATTGGTACATTTTCACCATGGAGACTGTGAGATATACTGATACTGTAATTTTTCTTTTTTGCTTGGATTGTCACTCTTGGAGTTGCTGTCAAATTGTTTTGTTTGTAGTTTTTAACTGTGTTTTTCATCCCTGAAAGTTCCATGTACAGTCAGATCCACAAGATTTTGGAGAATGAGACAATTTTTGTTATTTTGCTTTTGTTCACCACTACAGAGGATTTTAAATCAAGCAGTTAAAACACAATCAAAGTACACACTTTCAGCTTTAATGACAAAAGTATTGCATTTACTGTGTAGAAATTGCAGCCATTTTTATACATAGTCACCCATTTTCAGATCCTCAGAAGTAATTGGACAAACTAAAATAATTTGAAATACACTGATCAGGCATAACATTATGACCACTGTCAGGTGAAGCGATTAACACTGAATATCTCTTCATCATGGCACTTGTTAATGGGTGGGATATATTAGGCAACAAGTGAGCTGTCCTCAAAGTTGATGTAATAGAAGCACAAAAAATGGGCAAGCACATGGATTTGAACGAGTTTAACAAGAGTCAATGTGGGATGGCTAGATGACTGGGTCAGAACATCTTCCAAACTGCAGCTTTTGTGGAATGTTCCCAGTCTGCAGTGGTCAGTAGCTATCAAAAAGTGGTCCAAAGAAGGAACAGTGATGAACTGGCTACAGTGTCATGAGGCCAAAGCTCAATAGGAGGACCAATATGATATTATACAGTTAGTCATAATGCTATGCCCAGTGGGGATACAAGCCCCTCTCACCATGGAGGGTTGTGTCAGGAAGGGTATCCAGTGTAAAACCTCTGCCAAATTATCAATGCGGATTAATCCACTGTGGTGATCCCTTGGTGGAGAATACAAGGGAGCAGCCGAAAGGTACATTTCAATCATAATGCTATGCCCGATCAGTGTATAAGCAGTGTTTCTCATGCTTTGATGAAAATTCTTTGTACTCGGTGACTGCCTGAAATTTGTAAACTATGAACATCACCAAATGCTATGTTTCCTTCCTTGACATCCTCTGCTGGGCTTTTACTGCAGCTGCCTTCAGTTGCTACTTATTTGTGGGTCTCTCTGCTTTCAGTTTTGTCTTCAGTCACTAAAAAGCATGCAGCTTTTTGGTTCAGATCAGGTGACCGACTTGGCTTTTGAAAAATATTCCAGAAAGTCTTGGGTTGCTTTTCCAGTATGCTTTGGGTCATTATTCGTTTGCACAGTGAAGCATTGTCTGATCAGTTAGGAGCACTAGGCTGAATCTGAGCAGAAACTTCATCCTGCTACTTCTATCAGCAGTCACATCATCAATAAACACTAGTGACACAGTTTTACTGGCAGCCATGCATGCCCATCCTATAACATTGCTTCTACCATGTTTGACAGATGATGTGGTATGCTTCAGGTCATGAGCTGTTCTACTTTGACTTTCCTGCTCTGTAACAGTGGTTTGCACCTTGTTGTACACCCTCTGGATTTACATTAATGAAGGTGTCTCATGATTGTAGATTTTGACAATCATATGCCTACCTACTTAAGAGTGTTCTTGATGGCTTGATGTTGTAACGGGGCTTTTCTAAACCATGGAAATAATTCTGTGGTTACTTATTTTAGTTGTCTCTTGTAGTCTTCCAGGACTTTTGGTGTTGCTGGCCAGTGCATTCTTTCTTTTTAAGAATGTACCAGATTAAAAATGTGGCCACTTCTTTTAAAGAGTTTTAGAGAAAAAAGTACCAAATACAACCTTCACACTTGGAATTAACTCCAGATATTTTATCAGCATAATTTGTCATGTAATACCTGTCACCTGGCTGTGATACTGCTTTTCAGTCAGTGATTCTCTGACTTTGAAGGAAAGCAAAAAAAGGCATGCCCGCACAGCAAAGGGGAAAAATAACAGGAAAAAAAAAAAGTTATTTTTCCTTCTTGGACTCTAAGACGAACCTGTCAAAATGCTGAGAAGTTACTGCCACAAAAAACAGATGAACAAAGCTTCAAGCGTCATTTTAACACTTGGCAGGTTTCAAACACAGTTTGCAATAAAGGCACTTAAAGTCTGTTCTGCTGTATGGACATTTTTTAATATCAACATTATTCAGAAGAGTTTGATTTTTAAATTATCTGCCAGGCAGGCTCACAGCCTTTTCTGCCGTTTCTATCAGGTGCGTTTGTCATCATTTTGCTCTGTGGCAGCATAAGAGTAAAAATAAGCCAAGAGTGTGACTTTAGCTGTATTTTGTAAATTGGATATCTTGCACTTTTATGATGTGACACCCTTAAAGCTTAACACCTTTCAAAACATGTTTGTGCTTTAACTTCTTACCTATTGATTTGCTCTAGTGAAAAATTGTTGAACTGTTCAGTCTCTTTCTTGGCAAAACTGCTTCATAATTGCTGAAAAGTCAGAAAGAGCTGCTTCCCCATTTTTTATATGTAATGTGACCTTGAAGCAGTCTTAACCTTCACTTTGAGTGTTTTAGTGGTTGTTTGGCCACGGTACATTGAATAAGCATGCATGTTTCTTGCAGCATGTTGCTTATTCATGGATGGTTGCTCCACTCATACTCGGGAGCTGTGCAGTACAAGAGTGGTTTACTTTTTTCCCCTTCAGTTACCTGGTCACAGGTAACTGAAGGGTATTGAAAAGCTTTGGAACATGGTAACCTTAAGTGTTGTCTGCTTTAAATAGCAAAGAGAAACTGATAAATTGAAAGTTTACAGCCTTAAAACATGTTTCGTCAGAAGCTGTACATGGCATGTTCATATTCTGAACTGAGAGCAAAAGCTATCAAACATCCTTGAGTTCAGCTTTGTCTGCTTTCACTGAATCCAGCTGCTGTTTAAGACTGTGGTTCCCCATGTGAAGGTCAGGTTTCCAACAAGGAATTGGCAGATAAATCTGCAGGCAGGAGGAGAAGAGAGCATTACAAGAGTTTTCCTTCAACACAAATGCTTACGTATTACAGTCATTTCTGTTATCTTGTCTCATTTATTACTTTGAATTGTTTCTTTTTGCTGAGAATATTATTCAGATAAAGTACAAAAACCCCATGCACATCAATGCTCCATATTGTTGCCTTGGTGAAACACCTTGCCCCCAGAGAAACCAAAGGGGAAAAAAATTCATTATTGTGGTGTTAGGGTGTGGTCTTAGATCAGCTGCAGGGAGATAGGTGGAGCTGGGTGGTTTAGGGAGCAGTGTAAGGTGGGATTGATTGGCACAGTTACCACTCATTGGCTAATCAGCCTCTCCTGTTTAACTAGTAGGATCGCAAGGACAGTGGAAAGCAGACGGTCACATAAGACTGAAGACTAAGGGGGGAAAAGGACTCTGTAGCGGTGAAGCTGAATGTGCTTCACATGCCAGGCATGTTGTAGCAGAGTATGTGTTTCTTGCTCATGTATAGTGTATAGTAACTAATGCAAAATAAAGACTGTTAACTGACACCTGTGTGTGCGGTCTTGCAGGGAAAATCCATGGGTAGCTGAGTATGGCTACAAATGTATAACTAATTTACGTATGTGCACCAAATTCACCTTAGCTCAGTGTGAGAGGCTGTGTTTAACTGTCATTAATAGTCTCTCCTGTGCTTGCTGTTTCACTGCGTCTAGGAGAATGTGTCACTCACGCAAAAGGAGTAGCACAAAAACATGGGTAAAGTAAAGGCGCTATCTGTACAAGCTTTTTCCTTCCTCAGAATGGACCTTCAGTGGTGACTGTCTGTGGCACTAAATGCAATCAGCCTGCTATAAGTCTGTTATATTATTTGACAGAAACTTATGAATTTCCATGTTGTTTGTGACTATCATAGATTACAAAATTCCTACATGATAAAGCACACTGAGCTGTGGTCCATCTCTTGCAAAGTTAGAAAAAGAGTCACTGCCAGTATTATACATGAGTTATTGGATTTAAAAAAAGGGTATTTAAAAATTTAAAAAGTCAATTTCAGTTTTTCTTGTCAACAAAAACATTTCCCGTTTTCTCTCCAAGGAGGGCTATATTTTTTAACATCTGGCATCTGGTGGAGTGGCCCTGCAAAAGCCCAGAATTTTATTTTGTTGTTCTTCTGAAGAATTTGCTATTAGAAATAAAAGTCAATCCACCAGGTATCTCAGTTCTTGAGATATGGCGAGTGCACGATATGGACCAGTGGTGGTGCTAAAATGTTTGACTCAAAGTGTGTGCTATACACAAGTCAGTGTTGACTATCCTGTAACATAACAACCATTAAAGCCACTGGGAGAATTCAGGCCATAACTGGGAGTGTTTCTGGCAGAGTGCAATGAACAATATGGAAGTCAGATAAATTCAAACAAACATGTAAAATCCTCTGTATATATTCTAAGATTTGTGACTGTTTGTATCTTAGTGGGAGGACAAAAACTAGAAAAACCACTGTAGTTCAGTAGGACACCACCTAAACTTTGACCTTAGTAGTAAATAAGCATGTAACTAAATGTACAACCTAGATGTTGCAATCTTCATGAAGGCCTATAAAGAGTTAAGTATAGAGTGACCACTGAGTGTAGATATATGTTGAGGGCTAAATGATTAGTTCATAAATTTGAACCTGTAACTTTTCTTAACTTGTATTATTTCATGATATTGTTTATTCTGGTCCATACATTATTTTCCAGTTAGTTGAGAAATTAGAAAAAATCCTCAGTAGTTCTGAGAAACTTTAAAGAAAAGATGGCAATTAGCAGGGCAAAACAGATGTTAGAAGGAATCACTGGCTGTAGCTTTGGGTGCTAAAATATTTAAAACAATCTGCTGCAGGGTTTGGTGCCCTTTTGGAAAAGGTTGAATTCTCTTAAGGTCTGCAATATGTTGTTTTATCTGAAACAATGTGTTCCCAGTGTCTTTCAAAAGAATACACTAACTGTACTGTAGTGCATATTGCACTGTCTACCAAAGACAGTGGGAGAGGTAGCTCAGGGATGGTCACAGTAGAAGTTGGTTTATATTCAAAATTTCACATTTCGCAAGGGCTTTGTTTAATTACACTGGAGAAAAGCTGACAGTAATTAGAGGCTGTAAATTGAAGACTTATCAGCAATAAGTCAGAATTGGTCTAAGATGACTTATAATAGCGGGGAGAGTTTTTGAGTAAAGGTCTTTTTGGGGGAAACCATGCATAATGTCAGGGAAATGTATGGCACTTTTTAATTATGTATTCCTATTTTCTGGAGTTATGACTTACCACACATGCATGACAGTTGACAGTAAATTACAAAATGTGCATTATTCAAATCCAGCTAATGCCCAGCTTGGTGCAGTCAGTGTGATGCATACATAAACTCATACTGTCTGTAAGAGGGGCAGTTATGATGTCAGCTTGCCCAGTGCATGAATGGCAAAAATGTGCTGAATGAGACGGAAAGCGGCTGTGAGCTTGTCAGGGCATGATTCATTGTGTACATAGTGGGAAATGGGTCGTCTTCATTTCAGAGTCAATGCCAAAGCTTAGGCGTGCTCTAGGGGATTTAAAACCACATATAGAAGTTATCACGGCACTCCCTTGGGGGTCCAGGAAAAAAAACTGAGCTGCTGTTTTTGTCTCCTGTGCTTTTAAAAGAAGTGACACTTGCCATATTTACTAAAGCATGCATACTTTCCCTCACATACTAAGATTTATCTACAGCTGTACTGTAGAGTTTGAATTCTGGCACCCTGCTGGGCTTAAGTTAACCCCCTACTGAGCCCATGCATTGGGGGATATTTATAAATGTATTTTGAGAGGCTTCTTTTGATTGTTTTAATAAATAAGCTAAAATTCTTTATTTAGACAATCAGGGTTTTTTTGTGCATATAGCAAATTTTGGTGCCAACCAAAGAGGTTTGGCCCTCCACCAAAGGAAAATCACCAGGCTGTGATTAAAATTCTTTTTTTGTTATGTTTTGTTCTTTTTCGTTTTTTTTAGGTTGGATTTGATTTGCTCAGGTGCCAAATATTACTTTTTTATGGACAGAAATAACAGGAAAATGCATAGACCTCTGTTAGATAAGGTAACACAGACTCTTCACTTTTAACTGTATGCACCTAGTCATACCCAAAAGTCCATTTTGAACTTGAAAATTTCCCTTGTCCCTAATGTATCTTATAAGTTGACATGTTTAGGCACATATGAAAACTGATCAAGAAATGTTTTCCCGTAAGTAGAGGAATATAAGGAAAAACTACTAAAATAGTCTACAAAAAAGTCTATTTATTTCATTACAAAAGAATACAATAGGTTTTAATTATTTCTGCTTCAAACTATTATGTGATGATATATACTTCAGAGTTGCTTTAAACAGTGGCTTTAATGTGAACTCAATACGTTATGAGTTTTTTCTCTTAAGTTTCATCGAGGCTCATGCGTTGAGGTTGCAGTGGCATTGCTTATCTCATTTTCCCATATTGTCAGGGAGCAGCTATTAGCCAGCATTGAAGGTAAATATGCAATTATGTTAAATGGATCTACTCACTAATATTCACTGTTCCTTTTTAGGAATGGGTTTGTTGAATTTTATGGTCATTTTGAGGAGACAGAATGTGCTGCTTTTGAATTTTATTGCATTGCACCAGTAATAGTGAGTGAGTAATAGTATTTTCTGCCCTGGGTCATCCTGTCCATTCATGGAAGTATCCTTGGGTGAGATACTGAATACTTACTTGCTCCTTCCGCATAGTGTACACCAAAGGCAACATACTTGGTGACTTATTTTAGCATTTAATTTTTCATCCATTGAAAAGAATCACGCAAGTAATCAGTTTATGTTAACAGTCCTCTTGCTTTTGCTTTGACCCAGCTATCTCTGGCTTTTCCAGTCTGAAGATTTCCTTCACAGCTGGCTCGCTGGCCAGGTCACTTAGTATCATTCAGCTGCCTCTCTACAGTGGCTCTTGTCCTGCCTACACACAGACTCCAACTCTATCATCTTGGATGTAACTGGTGGTGGTAGTCCTTGTTCTGCTCTGAAGAGCTGCTGCTAACAGATATCTACTCCAAGCAGAACGTGTTGCAAGTGGAGAACTATTTCATGTGCTATTATATTGAGCCCATCGTGGTTGAACAAATTATGAGGACGACTGCTGCCAACTGCAGGATGAGATAGCTGCATTTTTAACGGCACTTATAGGCGCATGTGTGCTCCCCCTCCCTACAGCTCAACTGCTATTGTTGTTTATGTGTGAATGGGTGAAGGCAAATATTAAGTACTTTATTCATTAAGATTGTATAGAGCTGTATAAGTATAATTAGCTTATCCCACCAAAGAACCAATGATAATGACATGGCAAATTCTGCATTTCATGAGAATCACTGCTCCTCCAACAGTATTGGACTGATTTTAGTAAAACTTGCACACAATGATCACCTAATGGGTCTTTACTCAAATTCACTCAAGGTCGAGATCATAGCTGTCATTTAACGAGCACTTTTCCATTTTCACAGGAATCACTACTCCAGAAACTATTGATCTGGATTGTAGTGTTCATAAAATGAGAGCTTGCATGTGCACCACTGTCACCTATACATAAATACTATCATTAGGTTTATTTATGGTATAATAACAGAACTAGGTTCTGTGGCATAGGCATAACATCAGGTCCTGGTGGGTGGTAATAGAGCAACAACCTGATTTGCCAACATGATCAGCATAACTTCCCATTTTTGAGTGGAAAACTTGAATGTCAAGTGATAATGTTCCACTGTCATTAGTAATATCGCGCTGGCTGATTTTTGATGGTTCCTTTCTATAGTAGATCTCATGTTAATAGTATTAGTATGGCTTCAAATATTGCTTTGCCACACATTGGATACCACTTGTATCCTGTTAGATAATGATGATGGTCTTATTGGCCATGAACATGTAGGGAGGGGTTCTGTTGGTTGACTACCGCATTAGAAAGACATGACTGGGACTTTCCTATCACCTTAATGCTAACAGTATGGCCGTGGCTACTACTGACCAGGGAACCATAATACTCCCTGCCTTACTTTCATTTGGTGATGAATAAAATTAATTTGTCTTTAATGTGACTGTCAATATGATATTAATTTAATTCTCATTAGTTTCAGCCCACCAATGACAAGAAAACTGATCAATTTCTTTCTTTACTGCGCATATTACAGTAACCTGTGAATTGTAGTGGATTATGACACGAATGTGATACTTGATATTGACATTATGGTCTATTTACTACCCAGTGTCATTTCAACAAATAGGACAGAGAAAATAATACAGACACCTCTTAGCTCTGCAGTATCACAGCCTTTTTCCAACTTTTTCCTTCATATTTGCTTCTATCCAAGTGCTCGCTATAGTTTATCATTCTGCTAAAACTTTACCAGTATTGGTGAACAAGATGAAGTGACTCTCCTCAATAACAACAATTTTACAAGAAAATTACATTATTTCAGTGAAATATAGGACAACATAGCAGGTAATTTAAAAGCTCACAATAAGATTACTGATGATTTGCTAGAAGAAAAACTGGAAAGGTACTTGCCTATGCTGCAATTGTGACTGCTCATAATGAGTTTAATATCTCTGAAGAACTGTGCTGTATGGTGCGTTTAAACTTCCTAAAACTGTGCATATGCTTTTGTCTCTGACACAGCACCCTGCAAAAGTTAGTCCATTAATAACCCATTTAACACTGGGATGCTAGAAAGAAGTTGATTGATTGTGCTAGTGGATATGGTAATCCACCTAGGGTGGCATAAAGACTGCGTTAGCAGAGAAGTGGAGCAGCAGCTGCTGCAGGCAGGGTTCCTACCTGGATTTGGAGAGTTTAGAAATACATAGAGAATTAATATGAATGTGATCGCATTTAAAAAAAAAAAAAAAAAAAAGAGTAT
>VUQH01019840.1:1518-24308 GCA_015106775.1 Etroplus canarensis | reverse complement strand
TTTTTATTTTTTATTTCTTTTGAATTTTATTTTCCTCCTTAATTTGTTAATTAGTCCAATTTCATTATGTTTATTTGCATTTAAAGATGATGCAAGGGTATGCAATATGTGTGTGTAATGTGTAAATGTTATTTGTGAAAAATTTTGAAAAAGGCAATAAAAAAACAAAACAAAAAAAACAAAACAAAGGAGTGGCTTCAGGTCAACTCTGTGAATGTCCTTGAGTGTCCCAGCCAGAGCCCAGACTTGAATCCCACTAAACATCTCTGGAGAGATCTGAAAATGGCTGTGTACCGACGCTGTCCATACAACCTGATGGAGCTTGAGCAGTTCTGCAAAGAGGAATGGGCGAAACTGCCCAAAGACAGGTGTACCAAGTTTGTGGCATCATATTCATGAAGACTTGAGGCTGTCATTGCTGCCAAAGGTGCATCAACAAAGTATTGAGCAAAGGCTGTGAAAACTTATGTACATATGATTACTTGATTTTTCATTTTTAATAAATTTGCAAACATTTCAAAAAACGTTTTTGGACATTGTCATTATGGGGTGTTGTGTGTTGAATTTTGAGGGAAAAATGAATTTAATCCATTTTGGAATGAGGCTGTAACACAAGAAAATGTGGTAAAAGTAATGGTGGTGTCTAAATGTTTGTCTTTTATTTTAAGCAATAAGACCTGATGAAATATCTATTTACAACTCAATTCATGGGCTTCAATAATTTTACCAATGCTTTAGGATAAATATAAATTATGGAAAAAGTAAACTAAAATAAAATAAAGGGATAATAATTTGTTTTTAGTTTTCAATAATAATAACTGCAGTAACAGAAATAAACAAAAAAAGAAAAATAACAGTGAAAGTTTATCATGCCCTCCACCTCTGCCTGTAGTTCCCCCAGACCTGCAACTCATCTCCTTCTCCTGTTTGTTCTGTCTCTGCATCTTTCAGTGTGACTGTCTGGGTTGAGGCAAGTGTGTTAGGGTTAGAGTCCAGTCTGGTCCAGTCATTCACTATGTCTTGCTATAAAGCATCCACTGTAAAGCTAACTGCTTTATAGTGGATGGCTAGTACTATATTAATCATTTGCAACGTTAAATTGTACTAAACCACCCCCCTCCAAATTCTGTTTTTGTATTCACCAGGTCTAACAACTTTTCCAGAGGACACCCGGTACTGCAGAATGAAATTATGTACTCATTTGGTTTTTTTTTGTGCAAGTTAAAGGATTCAGAGAGGCCAAGGATTAAAAACCAGACCAGAGTTCACCTCCCTGATGGTCAGGAGAAAGATGTCTTTTTTAAATCTCTTCATGTTGGAGTTGACTAAACAGTAGAGCTGGGCGATAAAACAATAACTTTTTCTTGATGGAGATTTAAGACACGGTCAATATAAAGGCAATAAAACTCATGCTGTTTGTGTTTTGACAGAGAACACGAAAAGCCAATCATAATGAGAATAGTGTCACTCGAACCAATCATGTGGCTGAAAAGAAGCTACAGCCATGCTTGTTAGGTCAAGCTTGCAGGCAGCAGCCGGACACGTGCTAATGCTTGGGCTTCTGCAGTAGTGAGCACCACATCTCAGGAGAGAGAGAGATAAAAGAGAAAATAATGATGGAAAACCCAAGGGACTGAGTTACTAAAGGAGACATGGCAATGGACATAGCCCAAGGCTCAAAAGACAAGGACACTGTTGGACAAACGGTCAAAGGAGTTCAGTGTGTGGAGGTATTTTGGCTGTTTAAAGTCTGACTGGAAGCAGAGAAGCTGCACTGCAAACTGTGTCAAACATGCTCCCACACAGACAAATAAAACTGATGTGTTTTAAAGTGTGAAGCAGGATCATCCTTTAGAGCACAACGTAAAACTTTATAATCCCAGACCCAAACAGGGGCTGCTGGTCCTCCTAAAAACAACCACAGACCACAGAGTCCACTTTCTCCAGCTCCATGCCTTACATCAAAAACACACAGTGACACCACAAAGGCAACATCTGGTGGAAAATGTCGGATTTAAACAGCTGATTAAAGTAATTAACCCTTGTTAGCAGCTATCTCAGGTGGCTCAGCTATACACAGAGTGCAGAGAGACAGTCGCACATCTGAATCATATGTGAGCCTCACTGCCCACTGCACTGACAGAGGCTGGAATCTGGAAAGCAAATGTCTTTAAACTGAAGACCAAACAGGTGAAGTCCCGACATTAGGACTGACAGAAACACTTCCATCCTAGGGACTGAATTTGTACTGAGAATATATATTGAATGTTTTTATCTGTTTCTTTGTAGATTTGTACAGATTCAAACAATTTCAAATTGTTTGGAAAGAATACAGTACTAATGTAGATTAACTGGAAATTTATTTATATTAATACCTACTTTATTTACTTGGAACTGACCAAAGTATTTACTTTTTGTTCTCCTGTAAAACTTTAGAATTTTGGGAGTTGACCAACAACTTTAATGTTCTCCTAAAAAGCTTGAAAGCTTCTGACTGCACAGAATTAAGATTTTAATTTAGTATAAATATCAATTTTATTTATTTGAAATATAGTTGTATAATATTCTACAGCATTTGTGTTATGTCCAACTTCTGACAGACAATAAATGATATTCAAGCCAAAATGTACCTTATGTCTTCACATCTCACTTAAAAGTAAAATGGAAATTTTAAGCTTGACAGAAATGATTTGATTTATATTAAAACTTATATCAAAATTGGCTGATATAAAAATATTATTGTTTGAATTTTTCCTATATCGCCCAGCTCACCTAAACAGCGTTTCAAACTATGTTATTGTTTACTAACTGAAAAATAAGTTTAAATGTATTTCCAGTCACAATATGGCTTAAGCTATTGAAAGGGATAGAAAAGACTGAAAGAATGAATGAGTGAACTTGGAAGATGGAATTAACGGAAATGAATTTCCTCTGGCACATGGCTGGGCTTTTTCTCAGAGGTAGGGCGAGGAGCTCAGTCATTTGGGACGTGCTCTGGGTGGAGCTGCTACTTTTCCGCATCGAAAGCATCCAGTTAAGATGGTTTAGGTATCTGACCAGGCTGCCTCCTGGAAGCCTCCAAAGAGAGGTGTTTTGTGCATGTCCTGGTAGGAGGAGGCCCGAGGGCAGACCTAGGACACTCCGGAGAGAATATGCCTTTCAGCTGGCATGGCAAAAACTTGGTGTCTGCCCAGAAGAGCTAGAGGGGGTGGATGAGGATTTATGCTTAAGACTGCTGTCCCCCTGACTCAGACCAGGATAAGCATCAGAATGGTTGGATGCATAAACAGAGAGTACAATGAAAAACAGAACAAATAACATGCAGATAATTTAGTTACAGTTGATAAAGAACATTATGAAAAAGTTAAAAGTAAAATTTTGGATAATGTGTGGTATTAGTCATGATGAAAAAGAAAAAACCACACAAAGTTTAGAACATTCACTAGGAAACTGTCTAAATAGGTAATTTCCTTAATTTTAAATTGACCACACATTTACAGCCAACAAAATAACTAAAAACAAGATAAAATAATTATTAAAATGTAATAATATAACAAGTAAATTGGTGGAAGGTTTTCTACACCATCCACCTCTGCCTCCTCTTTCACCAGCTGCATCCTCTCTTTTTCATCCACTCTTCTTGCCTCAGTCTGCGGCTCTTCACCTCATCAGCTCTGCTCTCCCGGAATGCATGTGATCAAGTAACTCTCCTTTGGAACTTACTTTTTATTTATTTATTTATTTAGCTTGCACAGTCTGGACTCTGCTCAGTTCAGCTAAATTTCCCCCACTGCTTTGCACAGCCAGGATCCACTCATTCCCTCTGTCCCAGTCTGCTCTGCTCTGCTCCAACCCATCCAGCTCTGCAATAATTATTCATCTATTATCTAACTACAGTCAACAATATATTTATCCATCAAACTCATTAGCAAGCTTTCTATCAAAATAGTTGTACACAATACATGTTGCTAGGGAAATTGGTGTTGTGTAATTGCTGAATGAAGCATTTCGCATTGATTTCTATTAAGGTCAAAATGGGTGCAGGTGGTCCCAGGGGCAGCTGCAGCTCAGGAAGAAGAATGGGTTGTCTTCTTACGGGAAGGTATGTAGGCTGATCCCTGGCTGCTCCAGTCTTTGTGCCGATGTGTCCTTTGGCAAGATGCTGAACCTCAAACTGCTCCTGATGCATAGAATAAATCACTGTATGAATGTGTGTGAATGGATAAATCAGGCTTGTAATAAAAAGAACTCAGAGTGCGCAGTTACGGTAGAAAAGTGTCATATAACTACCATTTCCATTGACCAAAAATTTACTTTTTCTTCTAATCCTAAACCCTCCAAAGTTCACCATCTGATGAATAAACCTATTTTAGGGAACGTCAAGAAACATGACATGGTGGGGATTTTATTATAAAAGTTTCATGATTTTAAAAAGCCAAGAAGGCAAAATGTCTGTCTTGGCAGTTCTAATGTTAATTAGCAAAGAGAAACAGTATTTCTTTATGGCGGCAGATGTTTTCTGTAATAGGCTATAAGGCATAAGAGGTTGGATGACTTGCACTACTTTCCACTGCATACTTTCTGTGCATGTGCAGTTTTACAGTGGCTTGCATGTGTCCAGTGGTAATTGTGTATACATGTGGATTCACAGATGAAGAGATCTGCGTGTGTCCCTCTCAGCTGGAAACCACAGGGACCAATGGCAGGCCCTTGTGGGGCAATTTGAGCCCATGAAGATGTACTAGTGGGAAGCAGAGAGCTAATTAGAGCAGCAGAGGAGTGTGCAGACTGTTCTGCTGAATAGGGACGCATCTACATATCTGCAGCAGATCCGTGATTCATTTATAATGGCTTGGGACACAAAGTGTTGTGTGCCCTGCTTTTGGTGGGTTCCCACATGACAACCCCATTAATATGGTTCAATGAGCATCAAGTCCCATGGTGCAGCTGAAAGTTTCTAGCAGACACTGGTGGCTTTTTTTTTCCTTTGAAAATAATAACATGAATTTATATTACTGGAACAACAATTTGAGTAATAGGATATAACTTTCTATCACTATGGCTTGCTTTCTGTGAACGTGCAAAAACAACCTAAACCTAAACTGTGCATAAGAAGTTAAACCAGAATTTACATTAGAAGCTGCTTGGTTTACAGCTTTTGTAAAGAAAGAGCAGTAGTTATGAATATAAAGTGACAGAAAACACACACACACACACACACACACACACACACACACACACACACACGCACACACAACAGAAGGAGCCATTATGTATGTGGTGAAGACTGGACAGAGGGTAAACCCAGGTGGCATTTCACTGCACAAAATTTCTACCATACACACTTCCATCCATCTATCCATCCATGAAAACCAAAGGAGTGCTCTTGCTACGCTCCACTGGACTAAAAGGCTAGAATGTTGCTGCTGACAGCCCCCGGTTCAAGCTGTCACCACACTCCAAGCAAAATGGTTGCTACTTAAAGATACCAACAACAAAGTGCTCCCATTGGGGTTTGATTGATATCGACTTCCAGTGTGATGGCCACCATAACTGAAATACAAACTTAAAACTTTCCATCTTTTGCTTACAATTATCACAATCAGAATACTTTATTAATCCCGGGGGGGAAATTGCATATTAGCATAGGAAAACAAGGATAACTAAGTTTAATATTTCTTTTTCCTAATAAACATGGCGTGATATGAATAATACATAAATTCATAATTCAAAAGGAAAATTAATAGACCCACTTAAAACAAATATGCTGCAGTTTGTGATCTTGAAGAGGTGTCTGTACACAACTAAAGCTACACATAATGTATTATTATTAGTTATTATTAGTATTATTATTGGGCAAGTGAATTTAAAGATCATATAAAATGAAAATATAAACTATATTTCAAAGTGATTTTGTTTTGTTTTTTAACATTAGTAATGCATATTTGGGTGGCGTAGCAAAGCAGTGGTTAGCACTGTCACCTCACAGCAGGAAGATTCCTGGTTTGAATCCCCACTGGGGCTTTTACTCCAGGTACTCTGACTTCCTTCCACAATCCAAAGACATGAATGTTACATTAACTGGTGATTCTAAATTAGCCATATACAATGACAGCTGGGACAGGCTCCAGCGCCACCCGCGACCCTGAACTGGATAAGCGGAAAAAGATGAATGAATGAATGAAATTGGCCATAGACGTGAGGTTTATTTAGTGCTTCAAATATATAGAATAAAGTACCGTATAAATGTATAGTTAAAAATTGTGAGTTGTAATCTAAAGTGCTTTGAGTAGTCAGTAAGACTAGAAAAGTTTTTACACCGGATGCCTTTCCTGATGCAACCCTCGCCATTTACCCGGGCTTGGGACCAGCACTAGGAGTACACTGGCTTGTGGGCCCCTGTGGCTGGGTTTTCATTTAAACTTACTCTTGCTTTCTAATTTAATTTAACTTCTATTATAGACAGAACTTCTTCTGAGTATTACCATGTGAAAATATAGATTTTAAAAAATGTCTTATGTCTTATTACAATTTATACAGTAAGGTCCAGAAGTTTTGGGGCAAACAAATAACAATAACAACAACAACAATAACCCCTTGAATTAAAGCTGAAAGTCTGGCCTTTGATAATATTTACACTGTTTAAACTATAAAATCATTTGGTGGTGTACAGAAGCATTGTACATTGGTCAAAAGTAAATTATATCATATAACTCTAAGATCTGTGGAGAGCACAGGAGGTGAGATTAAGTTTAAACAGACCTCAAAAACACAGAGATTAGCTGGAGCCACAAAGTTACCACACAGCAACGAGTGCAAGAAAATAGAAAAAACACTGATAGAAATGTGAGCAGCAAAAATGTTGCATTGACGTATACACCAGAAGGCCTGGCTCAGCATTTGGCATACTGGTGCCCCTCATGGTCTTTTCTGAAAGACATACTGATGCACAGAGAAAACTACATGCAGACTTCATTAGCTGTCGGTACATTGTAAATCAGATACATGGGGAGTGAATCAGAGAGAGAGTGATAGACAGAACAAAAGTAACATATTGTGACATGTCAATTTTGCCTGTTCACTGGGGAACAATGAATCAAAGAGAGAGAAAAAATAGTGGATTTGGATACACACAACCTTGCCAGCTATTTTTTTACATCGGTATCAAAGCAGAGTCCACCTGAAACCAAAGCACAAATACAGAATCTAAGAAATGAGAGAAGGAATGTAACACGATGCATTTGATGAGTGCACAGTGCCTTCAAGCAAAACAAAGCCAAAGACATCAACCAGCAGAAACTCAGGAGATGTTTTGGTAAGAGACCTTTTACCTAGCAGAGAGTGTGTGTTTTCATATCCATCTTCATATTCATCTACTGATGAATATAAAAACATGCAATGTACCTGTAAACAGCAAAATTTATATCCTTTGCACTGCCGGTGTTGCATCCATTGTGCATTTAAACAACAATGTATACCCCCACTAAACACACCCATACACCTGTCTTTAAACACACTCTACAGCTCTCTGGCACTCATAACCAACCAAAACACAAAATATTTTGTCAGAGTCATCCATGAGCAAACACTACGAATGCTAATTATTATAATGTTTTCATTGCTTGCACATACAGACAGACACGCACCTGCATGTGTCAACTTCACATTCAGTTATGGGCAAACACATAAAAGGATATACACTTGGATATACAGTATAAGAAGTACAAACATCATGTCTCAGAGTGATGCTGAAAAACTAGTTATGCATTTACAATGTATAGGCTTGATTATTGTAATTCATTGCTATCTGGTTGTAAAAGTTCTCTAAAAAGCCTTCAGTTGATTCAAAATGCTGCAGCGAGAGTACTGACAGGGACTAGAAGGAGAGATCATATTTCCCCTATATTGGCTTCTGGCAAATTACCAATGTGGATAAATCCACTGTGGCGACCCCTTGATGGAGAACAGCTAAAAGGTACGTTGGCTTCTCTTCATTGGCTCCCTGTTAAATCCAGAACTAAATTTAAAATCCTTCTTCTCACATACAAAGTCTTGAACAATCAGGCCCCATCCTATCTTAAAGACCTCATTGTACTATATTTTCCTATTAGAGCACTTTGCTCTCAGAGTGCAAGCTGACTTGTGGTTACTAAAGTTTTTAAAAGTAGAATGGGAGGCAGAGCCTTCAGCTATTAGGCCCCTCTCCTGAGAAAACAGCTCCCAGTTTGCATTTGAGAGACAGACACCCTCTCGTCATTTAAGATTAGGCTTTAAACTTTCTTTTTTGATAAAGCTTATAGTTAAAAGGGAGTTCTTCCTTTCCACAGTTGCCAAGTGCTTGCTCATAGGTGGTCGTCTGATTGTTGGCATTTTCTCTCTAATATTGTAGGGTCTTTACAGTGTAAAAATATATAAATGAAATGAAATTTAACTGAATTCCTAATGTCTGGCAGCTCCATCTTCATCATCCTTTGTCCAGTGTATCCACTATCCCTCTGCACAGGTTCAAACCATCTCAACCTTGCTTGTCTGACTTTGTCTCCAAACCAGTCTGAACAATCCACTTGCCTCCCTCTCATTCATTCAAAGGTACTCTGTCTTGCTTCTACTGACTTTTGTTCCTCTTCTCACCAGTGCATACCTCCACCTCTCCAGGCTTGTTTCCATCTGCTTCCTGTTTTTACTAAAGATCACAATGTCGTCTACAAACAATATAGTCTATGGAGACTCCTGCCTGACCTCATCTGTCAACCTGTCCATCACCATTGCAAACAAGAAGGGGCTCAGAGCTGATCCCTGATGAAATCTCACCCCCACCTTGAACTCCTCTGTGACTCTAACCCCCACAGATTGTGATCCTGTTGTGGTCCTATTGAGGTGTCACAATCAGAGACAGTGTTTTTAAAAGTGGTTGGAAAAACCCATCTTGTCTCCAACCCTGAGACAGCCGCTGGGGAGAAGGCACTGAACCCTTTATGCTCAAAATAAGATATTATTTTTATATTTATATTTATATTGACTGATTCAAGATCACTAAACATGCAAGAACAGAAACATGAAATGCTCTTCTCTCCCAGAAGAGCTGAAGAAAAAAAATCCAAGCTCTGCCCAGAATAGAAGCATTAACAACAGAAGAAAGATGCAGAAAATCAGTCATTACTGATCTGTCTGCATCATTCATTGGACATGTGCATATTTTTTCTATGATTTAATGGTTTAATAGTATGATACCAGTAAGAGTTGTGCTGCTTTGTATTATATAGCTGAGTTCCCATGGTAACAGTCATCCTACTCGTGTTCTTTCTTCTTCATTTATGTCTTGACCACTTTTTTCCTTTGTGTTTACTTGGGAAAAAATCTTTCAGGAATAGAAGTTAGAGGACGTAAGAAAAAGTTCAGAATATTGGGTGAACAGGTTTGTGCCACTAAATGAAGCCGAACAAGTAAATATGCACTGAATGAAGTAACAGACAGGATGAAATTCTAAGGGAGGACATAGATCTGTGCATAGTATAATATGTTTGACAGTTAGGTCTGCATGGGGGTGGAAATATTACAGTCAAGCGCTCAAAGGAGGCTTATAGAACAACAATAAATAGGCCATACTGAAAGATGCAAACAAACAAAATTTAGAAAAGCATCAGAACATGCAATAAAGTATATAGTTGTTTCAATGAGACAAAGATGAAGCTTTACCAGAGTGATGAAAAGGCTGAATTAAGAAAGAAAGGATCTGTTTGTGATTTTAAACATACAAGCTCATTTGTGAAGCATGGTGGAGGCTGTGTCATGGCTCGGGCTTGCATGGTTGTCTCTGGAACAGGATCAATCAATTATTATTGATGATGAACTCAGGATGGTTGCAACAGAATGAATGCAGAACGTATAAAAAATTATCTATCAATTTAAGAGGACATTTATTTTAACTAATCAAGAGAAACTTTATTATGTAGCAACACAATGATTCAAAATACACTGTCACACACAAAGAAGCTTATCAGCGGTAAACAGTCAAAGGTTTCAGGCTGGCCACATTAATTACAACATCTTATCCAAAGGGAACATGCATTTCATCTCCTGAAGAAATGACTGATGGGAGAAACTCTGCAAAAGATGCTGTGGTAAATGCCTGGAAAGGTATAACCAATGAAGAAACAAGAAATCTGGTAGAGTCTCTGAGTTGTAGGTTTGATGCTGTTATTACAAGCAACCATTACAGCAAACATTAAGTATTTTTGACCTTACTTCAGTTGAAAACATTCTGTTTCAATAATTTAGCTCACTTAAAAAATGGGGTGGTTTGATACAAAACCTGTGTTCTGTTCAATGTTGTTAACATATCTAGATGTAAATACCAGTGCATAAAAGCTGATACTTTGATCTCTCTTCTCGTATTCAATTTTTGATCTCATAACTTCACTGTCAATAATGTACAGCAAAAACAAATGAATTGGTTTTGCTGTTCCTTTATATTTGGAGGGGATTGTAAATGCTTTTGACATCTCACTTGTTGCGCTGACTTACAGTACATCTGAACACATATAGACCAGGTGAATCAACCTTCAGCATCAGTAACTATTACATGTCAAAGTTTACTATGCTATCAGCATTGGATTTCACCACAGAGCTGCTGTAGGTTAATGAGACTTTAATGGCCATCTCATCCGTAGCCAATCTATAAGCTGCACACATTCTGAGAGGTACAGAGAAAAAAATGCCACAATGATCCCAGTAACCTCTGCATCTGTTTGGTGACAGTACGTTATATCTGGCCATAAGTTATGAAGGCATACAAGTTGGCCAAATACAGTAGTTGAGGATTGTTCTGCATTCATTTTGTCATTAGTGCATAGGTAAAGCTACAGATAGTCAGCTGTCTGTAGATATCAGTCAGGCACTCAGTTTCTGTCCTGTCTGTGCTCAAAGCGATCACTGAAGTGGATCTCTGTACTTAGTTGAAGCACCTGGTACTGTCAGAACCACACACGCGTGCAAACACACACACACTTTATCAAATAATATGTTCTTAAAATATTACATTTCTTCCTCACAATATTACATTTGTCACTCTCACTGAGACATTGACAGAAGGCTTTAGCTTACTATTTTTTTATTTTGTTTTTGTGTGTTGTCATTTGTGCATCACAATAAGGGAATATTTTGCTGTAAACAAATATGGTCACTTGTATCTCAGCTGTGAGATCTATTATCAAAGAGTGATGGGTCTGGGGAAAGCAGAAAGAGCCAATTTCACTTCTCACTGAAACCAAGAAAGACTGACAGAGGGGGTTGCTGCTCATGAGAAGCACCTTGTCTACTTCTTTTTATGTGACATATTGCACTTTTTTGCATTAAGGCTAGTTTAGCTCCCAGCTGGCCTGGGGACGCCTTGGAGTCCCCCCTGAAGAGCTGGAGGAGGTGGCTGGGGAGAGGAAAGTCTGAAGTCTGGGCTTCTCTGCTCAAACTGCTGCCTCTGTGACCCAGACCCCCGGAAAAGCGGTAGATGACGGACGGGTGGTTTATACAGTTTTATTTTCTTATCTTTCATATCTATACATATATTTATTCATAATGAAGCATCTGGAACTCAAGAAATTTCCCCAATGGATTAATAAAGGATTCTGATTCTGATTCAAATATATAGAAATGAAAGCAGACTTGACAGTACAAGAGGCATCCAGAAGGTATCCTTGTCAGATGAGTGAACCATATTAACTGGCTGCTTTCAATGCAGAGTAACAGCTCTACTCTGAGCCCCTCTCAACTGACGGAGCTTCTTCCCAGATACTCTTCAGAGACTCTCCTCTCCAGCACCCTGGCAAGTACCTTCCCCAGGGAGGCTGGGGAATGTGATCCTCCTGAAATTGGAACACACCCTCTGGTCCCCCTTCTCAACAAGGGGGACCACCACCCAGTATTCCACATAGTATTGCAGAGGCATGACAAAAAGGTAGCCCCACAAAATCCAGAGCCTTAAGGAACTCGAGGTAAATATTATCCCCTCTACTGCCCAGCCACTGGAAAGTTTTATTTAACTACCTTGGCAACCTTACTGCAGTGATTGGCAAGTAATCCCCCTCATCTCTGGACTCTGCTTCCTCTGCAGAAGGTGTGTCAGTACGAATCAGAAAATCTTCAAACTATCCCTTCCACCACTGCATTATGTACAGTGTGAGAAGGAAGATGCTTCCCAGTCATCTGAGGGTTTGTAAGAAACATCTTGACCAAAATTCATATTTCATGGCCTGACCAAGTTCCTCCCAAATGCAATAAAAAACAAAACTCAAAACTGATAAATTAATTCATGTGAACCTGTATTCCGATGTATCCATCAGAGTGTGAATGTGCGTGTGATAGTCAAATGAGCTTCAAGAATAAAGCTCTGTGTGAATGAGGCTTGTAATAAAAAAGCACATTGAGTGCTCAGTCAGAGTAGAAAAACATTATATACAGTAAGTTCCAGTCTAGTTAGCATTTACCTGAGATTTTATTTTAGCTTCTGTCAGAACTGTGTTTTTCCTGCCCTGCCTCCAGGGTCCAACAAGCAACCCAAGCTCAAGAGGACTCCATCTTCCAAATAATGGCCACCTTCACCTCTGGTGTCAACTGTTTCGTTCTGAGGGTACACCAACCTCCGTATGACCACATCTTCTTGCAGCTGCCGTAGCAATGGAGCTATGGACCATGGCCCATTTCAACTTGATACCCCCAGCCTGCTATCTATCTATCTATCTATCAAATTTGAAAATCTCTGGACTGGGGCCTCAGCCAGATACTCCAAGTACACCCTTAATATGCATTTGGGCACATCAGGCAGGTCTAGCAGCCTCCCCCACCACCTGATCCAACTCACCACCAGATGTTGATCAGTTGACAGCTCAGTTTTCGCTTCACCCATGTCCAAGACATATAGTTAGAAGATCACAAAATCGATCTACATCGAACTACGACCTAGACCATCCTGGTTCCAAGTGCACTTATGGACACCCTCATGCTCGAATATGGTGTTTATTATAGACAACATGTGGCTAGCACTGAAGTCTAATGAAAGAATACCGATGATGTTCAAATTGAGCAGGTTGTTCTTCACAATCACAGCCCTTTGAGTTTCACTTTTGTTGCCCATATAAGCATCAGAGTGCCTAGTAGGACAATGGAATCCCCTGATGGGGTGCTTTCTGGAACTTCTCCCAGGAAGTAAAAGAAGGGTGGACACTCAAATGACAGTCAAAGCCCATTCCCCACCTTATAGCACAGTGAAACAACCCCCTCATCTACTGGGAAAAGTCCCAAAGTACAGGCATTGAGCCTCGGGCATATAAGTACACCCACCTCTCGCTGAGGGTAACTCCTGAATAGCGCAGATTCCAGACCCTCTCCAGGAGATTGGTTATAGACTCTTTACTGTGAGTTGAAGTGAGCCCAACTATATCTAGCTAGTCCCTCTAAACCTCACATACTACCTTAGGTTACTTCCCTACACCATGTGCCCCCACATCAAAATATCAGATTTTCACTGCACAAATAACATCAACATAAAAATTTCATAATATTGTAAATTACCTAACATCTATAGAAAATTTTAAAAATGCTAATTTTATTTGTTCTGTTGACTAATAATACTAATACTTTAATTTTAAAATGTGAACAAAACCTCTGAGTCTTCTCTTAACTGTGAAACAACAACTTAACTACATCTGTGTGAGTGACTCAGTCTCACTTAGACGGTTTGTCCTGGTAAATTAATTTCTCCTGATGTATGAGATAAGTTGCCACAGCAACAGAAAAGCGAATGTTGCGACATCCCTAAAGTGCGTAGATAAGCTGTGGCTGCAGTAAAGTAGATACTAAGGGAGAAGAGAGCCGTGAGAAACTGTGCAGTGAATCTGCAGCAATACCTGTGCCTATTAAAGATATTATCATATGCACATTTTTCAACAAAATGTAAACTTTTTTTAATATTTTATATATCACAGTTATTACCATTAGTGGCATATAGTGACACCCTACTTGTGGCTAACGTGTACAGATACAGTGAATTGTAGTAAATATATCAGAAGTATATATAAGATGTATTATGTCATCATAAAAAAAAAGGTTTAACATGATTGGAATTCAGAACAAGTCTACCAATCAATGTGCTTTAAAGGTCTTGATTGTACCTGAAACAGAACAAGGAGCAAACTAGTACCTGGAGAAATGGTCTGTCTTAGTCACATGGAAGCTGCACAAGCTGTTTTAAACATTTTAAAGCCAATAACCAATGGAAATTTTGCAGTTGTAAAAAATATCAACAAACACCTAAACAAAGGGACCAGTGGGATCTGCACTATGAGATTTTCTCCATTCACTCCACCACAGTATTAGGGAAATCACCACACATAAATTACATATCCAATCAAGGCAATTAGCAATTTGCCTTTTAATTAAAATTTAAGTGTACAATTACATCAACATTATGCTAATGAGATGTTGCTAATATCAGTGTCATTTCAGATCAAATAAGGGCTTTGATTATTGTGGGGCTTTGGAAGGCTTTTGTTCTCTGTAATGAATGGACATGTAAAATTTGTATAATGTCTGTATTGATCCATGCAGAATCAAATAAGAACTGTTTAAGGTCATCAGTAATGTTGAAAAAGTAATTATGTAATTTACTTAATCTATGTTCTCACTGTTTAATATGACAAAGAATGTAAAAACTCAACACACAAATACATATTGTGTACACACAATAAAATACACTAACCCAACAAGGAAAATGCCACAAGATATAAATAATAATGATTGTCTGTCAGAGGCATGAAATAAATGGCTCATTAAATTCATTTCATTGTGAGTAAACAGCAGAAAGATCTGCAACATACCATAAGTGATACACCACTCAATAAGTGAATTGTCCAGAATGCAGCCATGTACTGTTTCCTGTAATGAATGATGTCTTTCTGTGGGGTGATCTGACTCATTGCTATGCATTCATCCAGCTGCTCAAGAAAGAAATAATCACAGGAAAGCACAATAAGATGACGTGTACAATCAATAGTTAAATGTTACTTTAAAAAACTCTGCACTGCTTAAAAATTGAATAACTGATCATTATGGTACGACAGCAAGTCAATTAAACTATATCAACCTATCCAGTTAAAAGCATAAACCATCCATTTTACCTGCTTTGGTGCAAATGAAAGTGACAACACATGTACTGAAGAGGCAACTACAAGACAAAGGAAATGAGGTCATTGCTCTCTCCTTATCGCTCTTGACTGCTTTTTCTCTAGTTTTGCTTTTTACTAGCATTCTTGTCACTACTGGTAACATGAGATGGTATCTGTAGCTCATTCACGTTGCACGGGTCGTCCACCTCCTCTAGGATGGCGCATACATACTTGACGCTGCCAAAATATTTGCTGTGTCTCCTAGCACTGTCTTAAGAGTGTGGAGGAGACACCTGGAAATGGGCTGTTATACAAGAACACCTGGACTGGACCATAGGAGGGCACCTACCCAGCAACAGGAATGGTATCTGCTCTGCTCTGCAAGGAAGAACAAGAGGAGCAATCTCAGAGCCTGACAAATGACCTCCAGCAGGCTCAAGGGCCTGCTTCTGAAACAGACACACATCCAAAGAGGAACAATCAGAGACAGACTCCATGAAGGTGGCATTAGGGTCCATCATCCTTTAGTGGGATGTGTGCTCACAGTCCAGCACCGTGCGGCTTGATTGGCATTCTCCAGAGAACATCAGAACTGGCACATTCCCCATTTTCTTCACAGATGAGAGCAGGTTCACACTCAGCTTATGTGAAATACGTGAAAGAGTCTGAAGATGCCATGGTGAACATTATGCTGCCTGCAACGTCATCCAGTTTGGCTGTGGGTCAGTGATGGTCCGGGGAGGCAAATCCTTGGAGAGTCACACAGACCTCCACATGTTAGCCAGTGGTATCATGACTGCTGTTAGGAACTAGAATGAAATCCTCAGAGCCATCCTCAGACCTTATGTTTGTGCAGTGGGCCTTGGGTACCTCCTGGTACAGGAAAATGCCAAATGTCATGTGGCCAGAGTGTGTAGGTAGTTCCTGGATGATGACGGTGTGGATGCCATGGACTGGCCCTATTGTTCCCCTGACCGGCATTCAGTTGGATTTTATGTACTGGTGCATTTGCCACCACCAAAAAAGTACCACAGACTTTTCAGATGCTCACTGAAGCCCTGAACCAGATTATCTAGAGTGCATGTGCAACTTCAGTGCTCCCTGAAGTTTTCTTGTTTTTTTTTCTTTTGGTTAAATCAGTTTGTAATGAATCATCTGCACTATATCACATTATCCAACTCATTAAGGTTTGTAGCAGGATGCATTCAGGTGCGCACTGTTTAGTGAAAATAGAATGTGTGCTTGGTGTCATGACCTGCCATGAATAAATGAATGAATGAAACTTAAATCTTGTTCTTGCTGGACTCCAAAGTGCACACTTGTTGTTGCTAATGAATTAGAAGCTGGTCAACTGGGCTGGATTCCTTGCAACATCAAATCCAAGCATTTTTTGAAATATTTTAGCTAAGTACTGTTTCATATGTGGGTGCGCAGATTGTGTGGCAAATGTAAGTGAAGTTATGTGAACATGCAGTACACAATGTAATGTATATACATGAAGGCCTGGAAGAGTCAGTACTTCATAGTTTATATTTGTAACTTATGCATAGACAATACATAATAATAATAATAATAATAATAATAATAATGTTTACATTCTGAATATATTTAATGCAGTAGACTGTGCTCTGCAAACGTTACCATATGTGTAAACATGACTAGTTTTTCAGCTTTTAATTATAATTTATCATAATTTTTATTATAATTTATTTGCTCTTTAAAGTCACAGTACAGTTGAGCACGCTATGCCTATTCTTCTAAAAGTTAGATGGATGTCATATTTTACCTGTAAGACTTCTGGTTTGACAGCTCAAGATTGAATCACACAGGACAGAAGTTGAGGCGGTTGTGCCAACAGTAGCTCAGGAACATTCAGCACTGGAGATGTGAGCATCGGAGCAGCAAACAGAAACGGGCTACGCTGCAATGAATTGCTCTGTGTTATGCTGTGCTGCTCTCCATTTCCATTACCATTATTTCTTTCATCACTTATATAATGATTAACAAACCAGGGTGTGACATACTGATTTCCACTACAGCTAAGTTGAAGCCCACGGTTACAGCTTAAGGCTGGCAACATCTTTTTTGTTTTTCAGTCCAACTAAGGGGTTTGCCTTTCATGGTCTTGTAAAAGCCCCACTATCCCAGACCAACCCACTGCCATTACTGGGAAATCAATTCATGCTAAGTAAAAGAGTAAAAAATGTTTTGACTTTCCAGACTAAGTTTGAACATGAATCAAGATTGAGCTCTGTAAGCAGAGGACAAAACAGCAGTATCCATGTAGATATACATGGATGGATAAAGACATACATCAGTGTCTGTAAAAACAAATGAAGTGCAATAATATGAACGTGCATTAGCTTGGCTTAATTAATCAGTATGACAACATGCAACGTACAACAAAAATCTAGTTCTTTTTAACAGATTTTAAAAGTACTCCTCCTGCTTTTGAAGCATAGTAAAATTGAGACCAGTAAACATATCTATATCTGATCCACCAGTGACCTCCACCAGGCCTTCTGACAAACCTTCTCATTTCAACTATGTTATTAGATTAACAACTAAACAAGTACCTTTGAACTTCATTTCTTGAAAGCGCAGTGTAATTCAGTGGTCATCTGCCCTAGAACCTATAAAAATTATCTTTCAATCCATTTTATTTCTGTCTTTCTGTTACATACAAGATCACTGGTTCTAATCTCCTGACCAGCTTGTAAAATCTTAAAATGGAAATCAAAGAAGATGGGGCTTTGTATTCCCCAACAACTGTCAACAGTACAAGAACAAAGAAAAGAAAAACTGGTTGAGATAATTCTCACCATTCTTCACATATATTGAATAAAGACTGAGACAGCTTGTGTATGCATTCATCAAAGAAAATGCATGTGAAAAATGAGTGCAACAGAAAGATGGTGGCGATTAACACCTAACAAAAGGATTCTTCATATTTTGTTCGAAAGTTCCTGGCCATTTTATTGTCTTTATGGTCCCGCAGGAACCAACTCCTGACAGCTAAAGCCACCTGATTGGCTTTTATGTTCCCTCAGGGCCAACCACAGGGACCTCAGACAGGAAGTGAGGAAAGAGAAAAGTGGATTAGGGGTAACTGTCAACCTTTAGAAATTCAATCAAAATCTGAGAAGTACTCTATGAAAGAGCTTAAAGTAAGGGAAAGACCTTTTTTTAATGGTTCATGCTGCTGTGTCATAAAGAACAAGGAAAAGGGTCCATTCAACCTCAAAACTCTCATTAAGTTTTTTATTGTGCTCATATTTCTTGCTTTTAAAATGTGTCGAAAAACAGTAACTCCCAGCAGGTCAGCTTTTTAAGTGGTTCATCTCTAACGCTATGGATTCTCTATCCTTCAACTTTAAACATGTCACAAAACATCATTTTTCGAATCCAAAAGAATATTCACATTAAAAGAATAGTTCATGTAGTTTAACCAATGTGCTTTGCTTCCACACACACCTGTGTGTGAGGGAACATTTGTAGTTGCAGAATAGAATGCCAACATACCCGCTTGGGACTTAAGTGGGAGAGAAGCATAGATCGAAAAAAAATTGTTGACGTGGACATTATTCCTATCGCTTTGTGTGTGTGTGTGTGTGTGTGTGTGTGTGAGTGTGTGTGTGTGTGTGTGCACGCGTTATTTAAGTCGCTATGGGACTTTTTAACGATTTGGTCAGACAACATCGTACATCACGGCCATTTTTATAACACAAACAGCTGTCAAAAAAACACAAACAGAAGAGAAGGCAGTGGAGGAGGGTGGGTGTGGGATGAAAAGGAAAAGCAGGAGAGAATAAAATGAGACGGCTACTCGACAAATTTTCAGTTCAACAGATGTGAGAAAAAAAACACACACACACACATTTACATGTATATTGCACATGTGCCAAGAAGATAATTGTAGTTGTAACATTTTGTGGGTTTTTTGTTTCTATCACTGCTGTATTTTTTATTAGTAGTTTACTCACTTTGTTATGCTAACTGCTGTAATTCTTCTTCTTTTGTCTGCTCCCGTTAGGGGTCGCCACAGCGGATCAGCCTCCATCTCACCCTATCCCTGCATCCTCTTCCTTCACACCAGACCTCTGCATGTCCTCCTTCACTACATCCATGAATCTTCTCTGTGGTCTTCCTCTTCTCTTCCTCCATCTTCAACATCCTTTGTCCAATATGTCCATTATCCCTCCTCTGAATATGACCAAACCATCTCAGCCTTGCCTCTCTGACTTTGTCTCCAAACTTCTCAACATGAGCTGTCCCTCTGATGTATTAATCATGTACTAATCCTGTCCATCCTGGTCACTCCCTGGGAAAATCTCAACATCTTCAATTCTGCCACCTCCAGCTCCACCTCCTGTCTTTTTGTCAGTGCCACCGTCTCCAAACCATACATCATAGCAGGTATCACAACTGTCTTGTAAACGTTCCCTTTCATGCTTGCTGCTATCCTTCTGTCACAAAGCACCCCTGATACTCGTCTCCATCCACTCCACCCTGCCTGAACTCTCTTCTTCACCTCTCTTGTGCTCTGTCCGTTGTTTTGGATGGTTGATCCCAAGTATTTACCACCTTCACCACTTCTACTCCTTTCATCTTCACCCATTCCACCTGCCTCCCTCTCATTCACACACATGTACTCTCTCTTGCTTCTACTGACTTTCATTCTTATTCTCTCCAGTACATACCTCCACCTCTCCAGGCTCTCTTCCACCTCCTCCCTACTCTCGCTGATAAAAAATATATATGCAGCTCCTGACTATATCCACATCAGTAGATGAATTGTAGAAACCCCATTTTTAGAAAAGTTAGGATACTTTCCAAAACGCAAAAGGAAAAACAGAACTCGATAGATAGATTTCTATGACTGCCTGAACAGCCAAGACCTAATTTTTTTCTAATTGGATTCAGGTCACTTTTATTTGTGGTCCTAAATTGGATACATATCCAATGTTTTTCAAAGCAACCTCAGTCTGAACAGTCATGTCGCATTTCATCTGACTTTTCCATCATTGAAGTGAGACAGAAGTCATAATTCTGCCCCCGAGGATGAGACGCAGCAAGATCAAATGTGAACAATTTACAAAACAGGCATGACAGAAAGCGTAGATGGAGCTAGTCACTTGAAGGAAACAGTCTGTAAATGTTTTGTAAATGTTTTGTAACCTTTGGACCTTTGAGAGAGGAATGTTGTCCCCTTCATGTCTGAAATAGGATTCCAGTTATTCAAGAGTTCTGGGTTTTCTTTATTATATTGTGTGTTTCATAATAGACCGAATGTTTTCAATTAGTGAAAGTTCTAGACTGCAGGCTGACCAGTCCAGCACCTGTAATTTTCCACAATGACGCCATGCCGTTGTAATATCTGCAGTATGCAGTTTAGCATTGTCTTGCTAAAATATGCAAGTCTTTCCTTGAAAAAGACATGGTCTGGAGGGGAGCATATGTTGCTGTAAAACCTTTCAGCATTGATGGAGCCTTTCTAGCTGTCTAAGTTACCAGTACCATAAGCACTAATGCACCCCCATACCATCAGAGATGCTGATAACAAGCTGAATGGTACCTCTCCTCTTTAATCTGGAGCACACAGGTGTCCATGATTTCAAAAAAATTTCAAATTATCCATTGGTCTGACCACAGAACAGTTTTCCGCTTTGCCTCAGTCTATTTTAAATGTGTTTTGGTCCAGAGAAGATGGCAGCATTTCTGGATCATGTTCACATATGGCTTCCTCTTTGCATGACAGAGCTTTAACCTGCATTTGTGGATGGCACGGCCAACTGTGTTCACAGACAACAATTTGTGAAAGTGTTCCTGAACCCATGCAGTGATTTCCATGACAGAATCATGTCTGTTTGTAATGCAGTGCTGCCCGAAGTTCACCAGCATCCAATGTTGGTTTTCGACTGTGTCCCTTTCGCACCAAGATGTCTCCAGATTCTCAGAATTTTTTGATGATATTATGTACTCTAGATGATGGAATGTTCAAAGTCTTTGTTATTTTAAGGTAAGGAAAATTATTAAGAAATTATACCACAGTTTATAGGTGCAGTTTCTTATGGATTGCTAAGCTTCTGCCCACAAATGTATATGTCAATATACGGTGTTTATCCAAAAAGATTGAATTTATTTTTTCTCTTTTTAACTTGTTTTTAATTTCTTATTTTAGTTCACATTCTTATCATTGCATGTTCATATTTCTGTGTGCTTCTGTGGAGTGGCAGTAATGTCTAATTTCCCCAGTGTGGGATTAATACAGTTTTATCTTAGCTTATCTTATTTTATGAGAGACTCTGCCTCTCTGAGGTGATCTTTTTATACCCAATCACATTACTGGTCTGTTGCAACTTCATTATTTGCAACATGTTCCTCCAACTATTTCTGTTTAGTACAACTTACTTTTCCAGCCTTTTGACGTCCTTGTCCCAACTTTTTTTGAGACGTGTTGCTGCCACCAAATTCAAGATGAGCTAGTATTTTTCAGGAAATGGTAAAATGCCTCATTTTCAACATTTACTATGTTTCCTATGTTCTTCTGTAAATAATATATTGGTTTATGAGATTGTTGAGTCTTTGAATTGTGTTTTTATTGATATTTTACTTAGAGGCCCAACATTTTTGGAATTGGGTTTGTACACCAATTGGTGACTTCAGTTTTCAGTGTTATTAAAAGGAAAGGTGATGTAACACAATGGCAAACATGCCTCCCAGCTGCCCTGACTTTTGTTGAGTGTGATGCAGCCATCAAATTCTAAATTTATGTAATATGTGTGTTTACAAAACACATTTAAGTTGGTCAGTAAAACTATTGGATTTTTTTTCTTTGTACTTATGTCAGTTAAATGAGGGTTCATGTGAATTAACACAATTTTTAAATTTTTTTACAGCTTTTCTGGACATGGGATTTGTAAGTCACACAATGAATTGTATAAGGAGATAAGTCTATTATGAAAATGTGGGAAAATGAATGGTATTATTCAGTTATTGTCAGAGTAGCAGCCTGCCCCAACCTGAAATAGCAGCTGTGCTTATGGCTTAGGTTGGGATAACATTTATTCTCTTGTTTAATCCATCCAAAGAGCATGTCCACTTGCATGTGTTCCCAATAATTCTTCACAAGTCAGTTTGAAACTACACAGACTGAGGAAAATGTGGTCTACTCATCAGTGCAAGCAACTGCCCAAACTGTTTGACACAATCGTATTACAATAATAATAAAAATAATAATGTATGGAGCCCTGCACTGCACTACACTGCATGCAAAAGAGCAACACAATAAAATAAACACCAATGAAAACTTTATCACATTTTTCAGACATCCCCTCCTCCCGTCTTTTCCCAGCTGTCTGTGTCCAGGACAGCCATGATAAGCTGCTGCTTTTAGCCAGCTGACAGAGTAAAGCATGAATGAAATGAAAATTGAATAATGCTCTCCAGCTTTGTGTACTGGGTGTTTATAGCTTAATATGTTACATCCTGGGAGTTCCAACAACTCTCCCTGCAACAAATGAGAACCAATGCTGTGTAAAAGAGCTAGCCAACAGTCCTCTGGACCCAGTGGGTTGTGGGTTATGAGGACACACATGTGATTCTACACATATACACTTAAGGACACTGGCATAT
>VUQH01019837.1:2764-28840 GCA_015106775.1 Etroplus canarensis | reverse complement strand
TTGTGGGTTTGTGGTGTTTTTTTTTTTGGTGTGTGTGTGTGTGTGTGTGTGTGTGTGTGTGTGTGTGTGTGTGTGTGTGTGTGTGTGTGTGTGTGTGTAATGTAGTAGTTTTTCAATAGAAATATTAAGAAAATGAACATCTTTTTTTATTTTGTGATTAATTACTGCACAAGTCTGTTTTGAGTGATTCACTGACACTAAAGAGTTTATTTGCACCTTATACCGTTTTGTTTTCAATCTTCTTTGAGGTATTAATTTCAGGGGTTGATAGCTTTTGTTGTACTAAAGCAATAGTTGGTATTTTTGTCTCTGATTGGCCTGTAGATGAAGTTTGTTTTTCAAGCTGTTACAACTCAACCACCTGCTGTATTTCATAAACTCCTCTCAAATGAGATAGAACACAAACTCCGTCAGCCACACAGCTAAATTGCTGTTAATTCATCAGCTGTGAATGCTGATTTTTTTTCTAGTACCTCAATTTTACATTTTTCTAACTCTGACCTCTCTAAAAGTGCTTTGGATCTGGCTCCATGTTGATTTCCATAAAGATAAAGCTCCAAAGGTGCACACAAACCTCTGTTTCTCCACTAGCTAACACAATGCTTGACAGTGCAGAGTAGCCTGCTGAGTTTGTTACATGGCATTATGTTTAATTTGTCTTTGAACCTCTTTGGTGGAATTGCTTTGTGACTACAAGTGGGCCAGGCAGTGACACTCCCACAGCCAATCTGGTTGGAACGGTACGGAGACGACACAGAGCAGCACTGGGGGAGAAAGAGAGCAACCGTGATGCTACATGCAGGATAGTAAACAATCAGAGACCTGCGTGTTCAAGATGGTGCCTCCTTGAATATAAACAATCATGACTTCTCATGCCACAGTGAGGTAAATTACTGCACAGACAGAAAAGGTTGAGATGAGAGAAAGGGAGAGTAAAGTAGACAGACCAGTCTGATTACAGATTGTGATCCAAAGTCACCCGAAAAACGAAAAGCAAAACAAAACACTAAAAACAGTGATACTTAAGGGAACTTGATCAAACTTGGCACTGCAGGAAAAACTTTTGTAACAGGTGAAGATTGCTTTTGTAGCTGTGGAATTCAGCTTTGTCAAACAAAAAGGTTGTTGTTAAAATATGTTGCTGTCATATTCTAGTAAAACATATTAACTAATGGTATTTTAGCCTCAGACAGCCAGTTCAGAATATGCTAATATTAAATAATCTCGTATGTGTTATGAAATTTTCCTTACTGAAGTAACTTCTTCTTAGCATTTAGGATCAATAATTCTAAAGAAGCAAACAAGCCTGTCATTTTTCTGTTTTTGATGAAGTTACAAAATTGTTCTATATTTTATGGCATGTCAGTTTTAGGTTATTCATGTCTAAAGATAAAACACCAGTAGAAAGGAAAGGAAAGATCCTGTCCAGTAATGACATTTAATGTTAAGACACTTCTGTATATCCAGCATAATAGAAAAGGGTGATATGAGTGGAGAGCATCACCTAAACTGTCCATTAAATTTCTCTCAGTTTCCCTACAGGATACACTTACTGGTACAGTTAGCCTTTGCTTTCACCCTTTCTTTTATATATTTTCCTTTTCTTGTGTGTACTTCCCCATCCTCCCACTCTGTCCCTTTATGTGCTCTTCACCATGTTTTGCTCTCTGTCATCTCCTTGAACTTAGTATCATCTTTTATTTTTCCCTTATCATTGTCTTGCTACAGTATCCACACCATACGAATTTCTAATGCGTGTTTTAATTTTCTATATGCCGATGTCTGTTTTGTGTCATAGAGTCAGGTTGTGACTTTGCTTTCAGGGCAGTTTTGTCCCAGTATCTTGTGTGTGCGTGTGTGAAAGTTCATGTTGATGATTTTGCTCATCTAAGAAGCACATAACACATTTAACTTTATTTTCCTCTTTTTGTTCATTTTCTTGAAGCCTTCTTAGAAAAAGATGAATAGTGAAATGATATTTTAAAGTGTTAAACAAACCATACAGTTACCTCTATGGGCAGATGAAATCCTAGATAAATCACACCACTCTGTATTTTTTATTGTTGCAGTGTAGACACATTGAGGGGGAATGCTTTCCCTAAACTGCAGCATTTATAGATTGTTTCCTTCTTTGTTCTTTCCTTTTGAGCATGTTTCATTAAACATCCACTACCCTGTTTGAAAATGCAGAAAAAGCTAGAGCTGCAATGTGATAAATGTGCAGAAGAGTGAACAAGGCTGCTCTAAGCATCAGCCATTATTTCAGTGTTATTCCTTGCTTGTTTTTACCCTTTTTTCCCTTTGCTTCGATAAGCAAACAGAATTCACAAAGTCAGAAGGTTTCTGTTCCTGCTGTCAGGCTACACTCATACTTTAGCCACGTTAAGCTTTATGTCTTTCGGTGGTGTTGCACTGTTATTGCAATTTTGCGCCACCTACACATGCAAGTTAAAGGAACCTTCATCAGTAACACTTCAGGACAGAGGCAGTTTTATGGAAATGTTGCACTTGGATTTACTCTTTACATGAACACACCAAAAACAACTTTAACACTGTACCAAAGCAAGCACATTAAGCTGAAACATTTACTCCCAAAAAGTTATAGCAACCAAAATTAAACAGAATATGTGGTCACTCTTTTCAGGGTTATATTATTATTATTATTATTATATTATTATTTCATTGATTAGTTTTAATCAAATCATTAAAAAATATGGGCCATTTGCTTTAACAAATACAACTTTGTTATATAGAATTCAAATAGCTTCAAGACCTCTAAACCCTCCATTTTATGTATTAGCATGCCACAACCTAAGAGACAGTGAATGACCTAGGCTCACACAGTGTCCACACACAAACTATATATGCTATATGGACAAAAGTATTGGGTCACCTACACATTAAACCTGTAGGTCTTTCAGATCATCCCTAAATACAAAGGCATTAATATGGAGTTGGTCCCCCCTTTCCAGTTTTCATAGCTTCCACTCTTCTGGGAAGGCTTTCTACAATATTTTAGAGTGTGTCTGTGGGAATTTTTCCCATATCTAGAGGAGTCTTTGTGAGGTCAAACACTGATGTTAGATGAGACGGCCTGGCTCGCAATCTCCATTTTAGTTCATCTCAATGGTGTTTGATGGGGTTGAGGTCAAGACTCAGCCATGCTTTTCTGAACCTTGCTTTGAGCACTAGGGTGTAGTCTTGCTGAAACAAAAAAAGGACCTTCCCCAAACTGTTCCCAAAAAGTTGGAAGCATAGAATTGTTCAAAATTTTTTGGTAAGCTGAATCATTAAACTTTTCCCTTACTGAAACTAATGGGCTCAGGCCAAACCCAGAAAAGCAACCCCATAGCATTATCCCTCCTTCACTAAACTTTATAGTTGGCACAATGCACATTTGCCAAACCCAGGTTCATCCTTCAGTCTGTCAGACAGAGAAGCACAATTCATCACTCCACAGCACACATTTCCACTTCTCCAGAATCCAGTGGTGATGTTCCTTACACCACTCCATCCAATGCTTGGTTATGCTCCTCAGCATTCTATGACCAAAGAAGTTCCACAAATTGACTTGTTGCAGCGGTGGCATCCTATTACAGTATCATGTTCGAAGTCAGTGAGCTCTTTTGAAGAACCTGTTCTTCTGCAATTATTTGTAAAGGCAGACTATGTTGCTAGATGCTTAATTTTATACACTTGTAGCAATGGGACTGGATGAAATAGCTGAATTCAGTGATTAAGAAGTGTGGCTTAATACTTTTGTCCATATAGTCTACTTAAAATGCTACTTATTTTTACTATGTATTGATCTTAATGATGTATTAATGTTCATATTACCACTCTTGTGTACTGTTTGAATATTTGGACAAATTGTATTCTAATGCATGAAAAATATTTTTTATGAGACTTTCACACAAACAGCCCTGTTGAACTGCTTTGAACTGCGTTGAACTGACTCATACCACAGTGGGTGGGCAGACCACTAAACAGTGTATTCCAGCAAGTGTTTCATCATATCCAAATTCTTCCCAGACCTTTGACCTCAGTTTTTCATTGCATGATGAGGGCCTACCGATGTCAAGCTTATGTTTAAATGTTTTGCTGCATGGAAAGTAGAGGTCCAGGTGTAGTTAGAGACTGTTAAGTAGGGGAGCTGGTGGTTTTAAAGATGTGACAGATTACTTTGACTGCATGGATTTGCATTAAGGTGTTCCTGCTCTCTTGGCCTTTTTTTATCACCTTCCCAACTCTCCTCCAATCCAGCTCTGAGTGAGGTAAAGCAGCTTATTAACCTTTCTGAGGCCACAGGCATCCCCGAATGGAAAGACACCACAGACGTACTGTGTAAGACAAATTAACCTAAGAGGATTGATACACCTTGATTTTAATTTTAATCACACAAGGCAGCAAAATACATTGGATATTTCATGTCTGGTGCGAACGTGAAGAACATATTACTATTTTATTAAAGTTCAGCTGTACTCAACTGGAGCTTGAAGAAAAGCAATGAGAATGTTTCTTACCTTGTAGATATGGTGTCAGCCTACACTTCTGCACGTATCACATCTTGTCACCATGATTTTATAGTAGTTCCTGTTAAGATACAACATTTAACACAGAAAGACATGTCTGCTTACTTGTTATTAGAAATGTTTGCACTGTGTGATTTGCTATTGCTGTTGCTTTTGTGTCATTGAGCTAAATGGTGCCTTTATACCTTGTAAGTGTTGGCACAATTTACTAGCCACTCATCAGATAGGTTTAAAAATTGGTATATTTACTCTACTATTCAGGACTGCACTATGTTACACATGGAACAAACCTTACAGCTCAGTTGATTTATCCTAATCCCATGTGGATTGGAGAATGTGGACATAGAATTCTGGTAGGAGCTATTCCCTTTACCTAACAATTATCTGCAACAAATAATCTGGGGGCAATTTCTTTAAGCAAATTTATATTTTTTACAAATCTGCCATAGCTGTGTCAGTATTTGACTACCTGTAGATGAATATGTGAAGATCCCTCTGCAATTTAATAAGAGTTCCCACTTTTATGTAAAAAGAGATGTGAAGACAGGCACATACAAGTCATCCTTTGGCCCACTACTTTGACCCTAAAATGGGTGTTTTACCCACCATGTGAGTGAAATAAGAATTTGCTTCATGACGCTCTCCTTATGTACTCTCCAAAATAGGAAGGAAGGAATTGGACAAGCAAACAGCAGCTTTTGATGAACTGAACTGATTTAAATTAAATAATAATATACTTTCTTTATTGTCATTGCACAGTCATACGCTTGTACAGTCGTACAATGAAATTGCAACCTCAACACATTCTTTTTTGTTGGTATATACCCACATTTTACATGCAGTTAGGTGATACAGATGCATAAATGCAAACAGAGGTGAGAGAACAAGGCAGGCCAAAGTTCAGTGCCTTGCTGAGGGGCACCACGGCGGTGGTTCTTTAGCTGCTGGGGGATGGGGTGGCTCCAGACTTCCAGGGAGGCCTCCTGCTGCTGGGCTGGATGGGCCATAGGCGAGTATCGAACCAGTGACCTCTGGCCTCCCAGGCGGCCATCGCACTGAGCCACGGCCGCCTGGGTAAATCGGCAAAGATCAAAGTCACTGTGATCCCACAAAACGCACTTTATCCATAACTTAGTTAGGTTCATAAGTTTTGGGACAGTGACACATTTTTTTTTTCTAACTTTGATTTACACCGTGAAGCACTGTCAAATCGGCTTCACAACATTTGTCTGAATATGAGCAGAAAGTATTGCCTTGTACACTTTAGAATTGATCCTGCTATATTCCCCCCTCTGGAATTAATAAAGTATTCTGATTCTGATCAGCAGTCACTTTATCAATAAACACTAGTGACTTAGTTCCATTGACAGATGGATTGGCTAGATGTTGTGAAGCGGTTTTTCTTAACCAAGTATAGAATCCTTAGATCCATTTCAGTTGTCTTTCCTGGCCTTCCAGGCCTTTTGGTGTTGCTGAGCTGACTAGTGCATTCCTCCTTTTTAAGAATGTCCCAGATTGTTGTTTTGGCCACACCTAGAGCTCACTGTGGCAGAACTGATGGACCTAACTGTATACGATGCCTATATAAAGTATTTACCCCTCTTGGATGTTTCACCCTTTTATTACTTTAATTAATGAAATCATGGTCAACATAATTTGCCTTTTTTGACAAGAATGTGCAAAAAAAGCTTTTTTCAGTTTACAAACTAATATCAATTAATTAAAAATATATAAGGTCAAATAAATGTTTGCATAAATTTTCACCCCCTTTAAAGGGACTGACTTAATTCAACAGAGATGTAGATAGTTGATTCCAGCTGTATTGCAGTTAGTGAAATGGAGATCACCTGAGTGCAGTTGATGTGTGTCAAGTGATTGTAGTATAAAAACATCTGTGTCTGGGAGGTCCAGTCTCTTGTTCATCAGTATTCCTGCTACAATTGTAACATGAGGACAAAAGACCAGTCCAAGGAACTCAAAGAAAAGATCAGTGAAAAGTACAAGTCAAAAGATGGCTACAAAAAGATTTCCAACTTACTGGACATCCCACAGAGGTGGGTCAAATCCATCATTAAGAAATGGAAGAAGTATGTCACTTGTCTAAATCTGCTTAGAGCTAGACATCCTTACAAACTGAGTGACAACAATTGAGCTTTTTGGCCAAGGGACTAGAAGCAACGTTGGCAAACACCAAACACAACACATCACTACAAACACTTCATCTCCACTGTGAAGCATGGGGGTGGCAGCATCATGCTCTGGAGATGCTGCTCAGCAGCAGGCTCTCAGTGGTTTGTAATGTTAGAGGGGAACATAATGCGGAAAATATCACCAAATCCTGAGGAATAATCTGACTCAGTCTGCAGGAGAACTATGACTTGGAAAGATTTATTTTCCAGCAAGAAAATAACCCCAAGCATACAGGAGAAGATACTCAGAAGTGGTTCAAAGATGACAAGGTGAATGATCTGGATTGGCCAAGTCAAAGCCCAGATCTCAATCCAATCAAGAATTTGTGGCTAGACTTGAAAAGAGCTGTTCACACCTGATCCCCGAGCAACTGAATGCTGTGATTGCAGCCAGTGTCCCCTCTAAGCTGCGCACTGTTCCAGTGTCCTCCGCACACAGCAAGTCTGTGCAGCGCACATGCACACGGGAATTCTATGCAGCGCACATGCGCGCAGCAAATCTATGTAGTGTGCATGCAAGCTCGCAGCTTAGAGGGAACATCGATTGCAGCCATAGGTGCATCTACTGAATACTGACCAAAGGGGGTGAATATTATGCAAACGTTTATTTTAAATTATACATTTGTAATTAATTGACATTAGTTTTTAAACGCTTTTTCACTTTGAAATTAAAGAAGCTTTTTTGTAAATTCTTGTCAAAAAAGGCGTATTATATTGGCCGTAATTTCATTCATTAAAACAATTAAAGGGTGGTGGATACTTTAATAAGCATCATATATGTTTATTATGAAAACATTTTATCCACATGTCTAATGGGTTGAAATAATGAGGTAAGATGTTTTTATTCATTTCTGAATTGGTGATACTAATCTTGAGTGTCAGCCCCACTGTGGTGATTGAATAGATTATCTGTAGTGCTATAATGCTGTTCGAAGCATTTACACTGTTGAATTTGTAAGCATTTTGCAGCATTATCTACATGTGAAACGCTGTCTATTGTCATGGCTACAATTTTGTGTTCTATCAGAATCAGCTTTATTTAGCAAACAAACAACTTTAATACCTTTTATTAAATTCCTTTAAAGTCTTGACTAAAATGGTCTGGACAGTCATGGGTGTAAAGTGCAACTTTTAGTGGTTGCCAGAGGCATGTGGATGCAAGGCGGCATTTCTGGTTTTAATGGCTGCACTGACTGTAATGAGCGCTGATGGCAGGCAGAGAACAGGGGCAGTGAAAATACTCTGGGGTTAATTGTTTGTTTTTGAAGACTGGAGTTTGCCTTACTCTACTGGCATAAGCCAGTGCTTGCACAGTGGTGAAAGCAAAGGCCTGTGCAGGATGTGATGAGCTAGTGGTGTAGTGGATGACTAGGCAGGGCACCCTGGCCACTCTGTAAGTCCCTTTCAACAGCTGAGGCTGGATTTGTTCATTAAAGGTGCGGGAGACTGTTTGACCTTAGGCAAGTCTCAGATGACCCCCTTTCCTGTAAATGCTTCATTAGCTTTGCTTCTCACATATTGGACTGCCATACTTAATCTAAGCTTCTACTTGCTCCACCTAAATTGTGTACATAGTGTGTTTGTGTGTGTGCTAGTGTGTGTGCATATTTGTATGTGTGTTAATGAGGGCTCCTGGTGGTGTGTAATTAACACAACAACAAATGTCCCCAAAGGGTAAGATTAACGTTGAACACATTAGACACAATGGAGCTCGGGAGAGACTTTTTTTTTTGGCAATTAAATGTTTTGTGTGTGTGTCTGCGTCTGTGTAAGTCAGACCATAACTCATGTTGGCTGTATTGCTGCCATTTCTGTCTCTCTCTCTCTCTCTCTCACACACACACACACACACACACACACACACACACAGATGAACACACACTCACACAAAGCCAGCAGTCCCTCTGGATTTGCGGGCTCCTCACATGCAGGCTGGCAGGATTCTGTCTGCCTTCCTTTTCCCGACTGCCTCCTCCACACAACCTGGTCCAACAAAGATAAACACATGCTGGGTAGATTATTAGAGAGGTACCAGGGCCCCACAGCAGAGCAGCCAGTGCACAATTGTGCTTCGAACGTGGTGGTACCTTGTAGAATCCGATGCATTCACCCCCAGGGTGTTCTGATACATACTTAGACACAGGTGGGCGCTGATACCAGCATGTGAGCTACAACAGACTCCAATGACATTTCATTGTCAAAGAAACTCCCGGCACATTGTTTTTACTAATGGCATTTCTGCGAGTTTAGATGGCTTAGCAGCTTTAGAGGTAAGAGGAAACTTAGCAGCTTTTTAATTGATATTGCCTGTTGTACAGATGTAAAATGCATTATAGACATTGTCATTTCTTAATCTGATCGTACTGACAAAACTCATTTTGGACTACACAAAAATTCCAGTACTGATTATGATGAGTAAAGTAAACTCCTTTTAGACATTAACTGCACAATATCCCAAGTGACTTATGATTGAGAGATCTAAATATCCTTCACTCAACAGAAGCACTCTTCATCTTCCATCTTGTCTTTAAGCTAAAATAACATCAGCATCAGCATGTCAAGCTTACTGAAAATGACAGATGCTGAAGTGAAATGATCTTGTAACCGTTTTCTCTTTGTTTTAGTGTTTGTATAAAAAAATGAGAGTTATTACAAGATGAGATGAGTGGTAGCATTTGTGATTATTCTAACTTTAACTACATTATGTAAATTGAATGTGTCCGGGAAAGTGAGAGAATTTTAGTTAAGCAGATGCTGGTGAAGCTAGAGTTAGATGACACTCTTGACAGCTGTGCCCTGAACTGATGTCCCTCTTACATTACTTTGGAGCAGCAAGATTACATTAATTTTAGAGTGAGTTTTCTTCATATCTCTCCATGCTAAATTTGAATGTAAATCCTCGTTTTAAAGCTGATATTTGAAGAATGTTCTTCCAGAGTAGGCATGCTCTGGTGTTTGCACCTTTCTCTTTTCAGATGAGTATGCGCCCATGATTTCTGTATGTGTATGAAAGGAATGTGCTGTTAAGTGTAGTTCTGTTTCTAGGAAAGAGTTGTGGAAATGGTAAGCGTGGTGGTTTGCGCATTTCCCTTACAAGCGAAAGATCCCTGGTTCGATTCCAGGTGGGGACACAAGCCCCTCTCACTATGGAGGGTTGCATCAGGAAGGGCATCCAGTGTAAAACCTCTGCCAAATTACCAATGCGGATTAATCCGCTGTGGGCGATCCCTTGTTGGAAAATACAAGGGAGCAGCCGAAAGGTACATTCATTCACATTCAGTTGTGGAAATGGTAAGAATCACCATTGCAAAGTTTTCATTGTGCTGTATTTCTGCTCTTGAGTGACACACTTAGAACACCAGACATACAGTAACATGCAAAAGTATTGAGCCACCCCTAATTTCTTTATATTTTGCTTCCAAGGAGCCAGACTTTCTGGTAACATTTTGAAGTGGTCATAAGCAATAGTTCTCCTGGCTTTACGAAGGTCTTTCAATTTAAAAAAAAAAAAAAAATATTGGCTCCATTTTCACTCATTTTTAGAGCAGTTGTATCTGACCATTTTCAGAGGAGTGTATTTTGTTTGCTAAGCCATTTAACACTGACCTATGAATCATTCACGCATACAAAGTCTCCTAACACAATGGACAACCAGTGTTCTGTCTACACACAACAGATAACTTGGCAAAGAACCGATTTTAAATTGTAAATTGTATCTTTAATACAATTTAGAATTGGCATGTCACAAAAAGACATAATTTGTTCTCATTTCTTTATTTTAATCTACAAAAATTAACAACTATAATGTTTGACGAGCATGAACTAGTATTTGGACCAACAAGCTGATTTCTAAAGAGCTGTTTGCTGAAAACTTTGCAGATCTCAGCATGCTGCACAGTGTGTCTTAAAATAAATTTTAAGAAATGGATAAGTGGAGGACAAAAGATGAAGTGGCGGACCTGAAAGACTATCTAGAGCAAATGAACAGTATCTGAAAGTCACACATTTGGCCCTTGAGATGATCTGTCTACAGTTTACTAAAGCTTCATCAGAAATGGTCTCAGTGGAGGGGTGGTTGTCAAGAAGCCATTCTTAAGGAAGGGAAACAGAGAGAAAATGCTGAGATATGCCAAATTACGTACTGAGCTGAACTGAAAATCAGTGGCAACAGGTGATGAATCCAAATTTGAATTTTTTGTTTCAAATCATCAACAAATTGGAACAAAAGGCAGCGAACAGCCAAAGAAGAGCTTGGAATGTTCTTCAAGAATTCTGGAGGACTATTTCTGAAGACTGCTTAAAGAAATGACAAGAAAGCTTGGCAAAGAATAGATTCTTTTTATTTGATGTAACCATTTTTTTTATTTTTTACTTCCCTTTTCTTTAAAATAATAGTTTTATTTCGAGTACACTCCACTTTTCATCCATTAAATGCTTTACCAAAATTGAACTGAGTACAGCAAGAGAATATTTAAGAGCAAGGGACTGTTTGAAAGAGTGAGCACCTGAACAGGAGATGGGGGCAAGAGGACAGATGTAGATGGTGAGCATGTGAAAGATGAGGTGCTTAAAGAAGTAGCATTATTTGAGATGAAGGTACTGATAGAGGGAGAAGGATGTGATAAGTACACCAGTAGAGGCTGTTATTGCTGCTGAGGAAAATGATAACATTTCTCAGTAGAGGATTTGTGTATATAGCACTGTGCTTTCGTCAACTGTATTGGACCAGGATTTAGATGTGAGATTTCTAAATTACCCTCCTTCACTGCAAGAAAACATCACCCTTCTATTGCTTTGGCACTTTGTTGACTTCATTGAGATGTGTCTGGGAAAACTGTGGGAATTTTTAAAAGGTTAAGTAGTGTCATAGATTGACAGCAGTGGTATTCAGCCCATCAGAAGTAAATGTATATATATATGTGTGGACTACTGTGTTTTATATGTGACACAAACAACCTGAAATACACACTTGGCCTTACTCATACTGGCTTCAACGAGCTTCCTGCACTTGTATTATTGTGTTGTCTGTTGTAATTAAGAAAAACATGCTGTCAAACCAACAATAAACATTGGTTTAACCGTGTGTGAATTTTTCTCTGTTGAATATGGCTTGATGTCATTGTCCTTTAGCTTCAAGAAATAGGCCTCAATTATTGTGACACATTCTCACCAGAAAATATGAATTGCTTTTTGGTAGCAGTATGGCAATTCAGGGTCTCTAAAGCATTTAATCACTGATCAAAACTGGCAGGTCAAGGGTGTATTGCTATCTTCCAACAATCATCACTTAACAAGCTGTCAAATCTGGAGAAAAGATATTCGTGCTATCTAGTGTTAGACCCACTTAGCATGAGTAATCTGTCCCCTGCAACACGTGAACTTGCCATTTATCTGCTAAACAAGCTTAAATATTCACATGGGGTGTTGATGTTTATTTGTCCCAACAGAAAAAGTTACAAGATGTTGGCTATTTCAATCAAATTGTGAAAATGCTGGAAACTGCCCATCAGAATGTGATAAATTTCCTTTCTATATTTTCTGGCGATCAGTCAAGAAATCCACATTTTTTATGACAGTATTTCACAAACTTAAGCAAGTTTATGTTTTTATGAAGCTACACATAGTAAATTTTTGGGCATGTTTATTTGATCAGTTGCTGAAGTATTGCCAATATACCGATTTTCTGTTTACCAATAATTCCTTCTTATCATTAAGCTTATGATATAACAACTTAATCAACTCATACACCATTCTTTTTGAGATCTGAGTTAGAGGCAGCAAACAGCCATAAACATAATCCTGTACAATAAGTACAATGTCTGTGTGTATCATTTTATCAAATAAAAGGTCAGAAATAAAAAAAATATATAATAAAATAAAAGTGAATAATAACTATGTTTTAACTTACTTTGATGGGGATTTCAACAGCCAGTAAATGACAAATGATAATCTAATCAGGTCAGCATTTTCTTTTACCTCTTCTTTGTCAAACGTTAGTTCCTAACTAATAGTAAGTCTAAGTACTGAACATTTTCTTAACCTTGCAACTGTTTTTGAATTAGATAAACTAAATAAAAAGAAATAAAATGACCTTAATGTGAGTACATAAGAAATTATGCACCACAGGATAGTTTTATGACTGAATTCTGATCTCTCAGCCCTGTTTTCCTGTTCATTTAACTAAAGTGTATTATTTATGTGCCATAGTCCTTGTTGTGATTGAAATGATTTTTACCTGTCATCATTCCACTTGAGATACAGTTATCAGATTCCATCTACCAGTAGGGGGCACTGTGATACAGGCCAATAAATGAACCCTCTCTGAGGTTTGAATCTGTGGTTGGTAGAGAGAAGTGCACATTCTCTATAGCCTTCTTGGGGTTTTGTAAATCATGGACATACCTATAGACCACATACCTGAAATCAAAATTTAATCAGATCACACAGCCAGAAGTTTCTGTAGTGTTAACTTTCACACGTTTCATTTCCAATGGGAGGAAGTATTTTCAATACCACGGTCAATCTGTTTTTAATCTGGTCATGGTTTGTGTCAAGATGAGTTGAACTTTTTTCTCTCAGGAGCCCGTAAGACTGAGTTCAGTGTTGAATATCACTCAGAAGATAAAATTAGGCCAAGGAATGTTCACTCCCTTGCTTTATGTGTGGAGACAGCTTAGAAAAACAGTGAGCTGAAGGAAAGGCCAAACTGTTCCTTAAAATGTAGCATTTGAGATTTGAAATGTTGAAAGGTTATGCGATACACAGAGTTAGGTTAAGGAATCTATGTTATCAGAAACAACTGGAAAACCATTTTATGACTTAATAAGACTCATTATCTTAGTAGGGAACATTTTATTTCCTTAAACATGCTTTTCACAGTCAGACAGGCATGTAAGAAGCCTACACACATCTTCGTATTCATTATAATTGGCCTTTTTTTTAAGACATGGATGTTATCTTAAAGCAATTCCATAACCATTGTGGATTATTATTAATTAGTTTGAACAGTTTAAGAACCATTAATTAAAAATAATGAGTCTCATGAGTCTGAGATGTATGCAGACAATATTTACACATGTCAGCAAATTAAGGGGTGTTCAGCATGGGCTTTATAATAACAAAAATGATAATTCTAAGAACTCTTGTTAAGTAACTTGCATTATGTATGTAAAACCAGTGGAGTTCCACAATTAATGACTGTTAATGCCTCATAGCAAGGGGGTCCTGTGCTCCAACCTGTGTTAGCCCTTCTGTACAGAATTTGCATGGGCAGGCTGTCTCCAGGTGCTCTGTTTTCTCTCAGTGAAAATACAGCCCAGCTCCTTATGCCAGCCCAGTGTACCCTCATAGGTGTTTAGGTGAGTGTGTGGGGGAAACTTTTGGTTATACCTACAGGAGCTTCTATTACACAGATCTGTTCTATCCTAAAGGTGTTCACTGGGGTTGAGGTCAGGGTTCTGTGCTGGCCACTCATGTTCTTCCATACCAAACTCATCCGCCCATGTCTTTATGGACATTGCTGTGTGCACTGGCGCACAGTCATGTTGGTGCAGAAATAAGCCTTCCCCAAACTGTTCCCACAATATTGGAAGCATAGAATTGTCCAAAATGTCTTGGTAGGATGAAGCATTAAGAGCTACCTTTGCTGGAACTAAGGGGCCCAGGCCAACCCCAGAAAACAACTTCACAGCATTATTTTTGCTCCGCTAAACTTTTCATTTAGCACAGTGCAATCAGGCAGGTAATGCTCTTCTTGCATTTAACAAACCAAACCATCAGCTTGCCAGATAGAGAAATATGATCTGTCATTTCACAGAAAACGTTTCCACTGCTCAGAGTCACAACACCATGTGATGCTTCACATTTGGTTCTTTAAGGCATGCATGCAGCTACTTGGCCATGTAAACCCTTGCCATGAAGCTCCCAGCATACAGTTTTTGTGTTGATGTTAATGTCAGGGGAGACCTGGAACTCTGCAGCCAAAGGGCAGCAGAAGGTTGGTGACTTTTATATACTATGTGCCTCAGAAGTTGGCACCCGTGCTCATTATGCACCAGTTTGCTTACGATGCTATATATATATATATATATATATATATAGCATCGTAAGCAAACTTCTTATTTGATGCAAAAATAATTGGGATTACTTCTGTGCTAGTGTACAGTGTACAGTATCTGCAAAATGATGGAAAGAAATAGACATTTTAATTTTAATATCCTTGAAATGCTTTACTCTACCAGCATGTTTTAGGGTTATGTCTCCAATAGGTACTTTATAGGGTTACACTGGTACACTGGCCATCTCAAAACAAAACAAATAAAAAGGGAAAATGTTAATACTCCTAGTGTCATCCCTACAGGAATCCTCCAACTTGGACACAGTTGTGATGTTTGATTCATTAATTTTTATTCACTTTTCTTTGTAGTCCCCCCCTCCATTGTAGGATTTGGCATGCCTCCCAATGTTTCTTATTAAAAGCCCTTTTAAGGCATGAAGGGTTTGTATGATGAATTAGAGGGCTTTAAATCTGAAGCAACAGAAAGTGTCGGTTAAGTATTAGCAGTCCAGTGCAGTAAATTTGACAGAGCAAGCAGCAATAGATCAAAAAAGGTATGGTGCTTCAATATACTTATCAGGTGGAGAGAATTAGAAATAAAAGCCCACCTATGTGAGGATAAACTGTTTACAATAATGTTAATGAAGGTTCTCAAAATGAAGAGCAGGATGTGTTCCCATGGATACTGGTCAGCTGCACTTTCATGGAAAGAGTAGACAAATATGTGATTTGCTGCAATGTTGATTATGGGTTTTTAAACTAAGATAAAAATGGGTGTGCAGCTAAAATGGGTTGATTAGGCTCTGTGGTTGGTAAAGCCTGAGTGGTAGAGAGGGTAGGGAAAAACAGAACCACCTCAGGGTTTTCTTGTCCTCACGATTATTTTTTACTGATTCCCTCCTTCTGTCTTTCCTTGGCCAGTCATCATTGCCTGTACACAAAAGTGCACACTATGCCCTTGCTTTCTTTTGTCTCCTGATCAGAATCATAAAGGGCATTATTTTCCTAGACATGCATATATTAGACCAGAAAAGCAGTTTCACTTTTTTATCTCTCACACTTCAAGAGTGTAAAGAGTGAAGCACACCTTCCTTTTTGCCTTTGAGAGAGGGAAACGCAAATAATGAGTAGAGATATGATGAGTGTGGGTGCATTTCACTGAATTTGCTGAAGCTCACACAATATGTGATGGTTAATTTTGCATGGAAAATAGTTTGCATCTACAGATAACTTACGTATTTGTTCAGGTACATTAAATGTAGATTTGAAATATGAATTGCATAAAGCCGGCATTATTTAGTAGTCAGTGAAAACATTGCATAGTGAAATGGTGGTACAGCCCAGCCGTTACTGTTTATTTGAGTCTTGTACTAAAAACTGATGTTTATAGGTTGAAATAAAAATTAGACAAAGGTCAGTAGTATTTGATTTTGAAACAAAAGCACATAAAAATATTCATGTACAACTTACCAATGTTAACCTCTTATCTTATTTTTCAGGCAATTTTAGAAACTATTCACTCCAAAATTATGACTACTGTTTTAATGTTATAAAACTAATACATTTTCTCATTTCTTGCAGAAATTGATATGACACAACAGATAGTCACTGGCCCCTTACTTATGACCTCATCTGCCATTTAGCAATATGCCACAATCAGTCAACAAGGCTGATATCTTTTGATATATTGGTGTATCCTCACTGTCAATAACAAAACACTTTAGCTACAGTGGCACAAAGATGTAGTGATGTGTTTTCAAGATGAAACATATGAAAGTTGATGAATGTCTACCTATATGTCTTTATATATTGAGCCCTGTAGCACACTTTGCACATAACTACTCTGACAAATGACATTGCACTACATTTAATCTATGTCTCTCAAAATAAAGCATACATCTATAAGGCTAATTTTTTTATTAGTTATTATTACATCATTTTGCTAAAATGAGACCATCCTAACCTGTTACTATAGGCAAAGTAATCAGAGAATACAAGCCAAAAAGTGTGGATCATTTTACAATATTGTTGCGAAGGCTACTGGTGGGATTTCCAATTAAGATGCAATCTGTTATCTGTTCAGACGACTAATAAGCACAACAAAGCCATGGAGGGGACCCCCTGGAATTCATATCAGACCACTTGAAATAAGCATCAAGTCCTCGTATCTGATGCACTGCCAGTACCTGTTCACTTCCCCAATTAAAACCCCAGGCAAGTTGTTCTGCTGTTAATAAGGAATGTTTTAGTTATACTGTCATTGTGACATATAATGGGTGAATGCCTGCTAACTGTGTGGGTTGAAAACAATTCGTGTTTTTTGTGGGCATCTTTTTTATCTGAAATCCATGTGTGTGCATGGGTGCCTTTATGTATGTGCTATCAGAAGGTATCATGGGTCATCACAGAGGTATTCTTCTGTGGTAATTAGAACTGTGCCATACCCAATCAGGTACAGAGGCCACCAGTGAAAGCACGGCATGATGACCTTCACTTCACGAGAAAAACAATTACAATATAAAAAGGAGAAAAAAAGAGTGAAAGTGTTATGAAAATGAGGTACAAAGGGAGGAGGACAAGGACATGCTTTACTCCTGTTTCACTTAAGATTCTCTTTTTAGCATTTTTGGGCCTTGTAACCAAATGTGACAAAATCCTTCAAAGACATATTGGAACTAAGTATTGTTGCTTTGCTTTGATTTGTACGCGCGTGTGTGTGTGTACATTTGGGTGTGTATACACGTGGGTGTGTGGAAGCATTATGTATTATCTTTTACTTTCAATGTATTTGTTTTGTTATAGCTCTGCCAGAAAGAAGTTGATAACTGATATTATAATTTTTAATTTGCTGTATTGAGACATGCAAACATGAAATGATAAATAAAGCAGCACCATAATCTATACACTCAGATGTAACATTATCAAGATGTTGCTTTCATTGAGTTTGTCCCATCTGCATGTGTAGATACATGCATGTGGGTTACCCCTTTCATAGGGAAACATGCTGGCTCAGCATGGGAAGATATGAGAATTTCTGGCTCCGCTGAAGGTTGATAGGCCCACGTTCACACATCCCCTCAGAGATTAAGCACAGTGGGCAAGCCTCTTCTCAGGGCAAATGGCACCAGCTAGAAAATATGTCTCATCTGTACTACGCTTCCTATCTCTTGTACTGATACAGACCTAACATGCGCAAAGTCAGGACCACTTATTAGGGTAGATGCACAAATAATTGAGTCCATGAATGCACACATACACTGAGACACAGACACACTCACACAGACAAGAGTGACTGAATCCAGATTGTTTCAAGGCAGAGAAGGAGGGGGGGGCTGAAGTAGATGCTGTACTTTAATTAGGCTCTGACAGCACCCACTGAGAATTGCTCCTGAATTTGACACTGTTTTTCAAATGTCACCGTTGAGTACTCTACTTAGAATGAAATGCAAATCATTATTCAAACAGTGTCATGTTCATGTTGTTTTATTTTTTCTATTTTAGTTTCCTTGGAATAGGATTCAAATTAACAATTATTTAATAACCATGTGGCACATGACATGAAAGCTGCAGTATGATCTTTTCAGAATGACCTGTCAGCTGGAGAATCAACAAATACACAGTCAGTGAGTGTGAGCAAATAAAAAAATAAAATAGCGGCTGATGGGCAACCAAAATGATAGCAAAAACTGTTTGTCATTATTTTTGTACATGTGTATCACACAACTGTCAGCCTGTATGCATTTCAAATAGTGGGTAAACTCCCTCTTCATAATATTTTGATAGAAATGAAGAGTGAAGCAACAAGAGTTGTTCTTTTCAAATGTCTGCAAAGTAATTAATATGCATATATATATATATCTATATATATATAGTCTCATCAAATATCTATGACTTATGGAAGCATGGTTTACTACCTTTTTCCTTACTTTGGAAAAGATACCATATCACTGCCCTTCGTGCCATTTGACACAACATTTAATTTCAGTCATACCTGTTATGAATAACCCAAGCTCACAGCCGAAGAAGAAGAAGAAAAAGAAGAAAAAAGAATTCTAAAGGAAATAAGAAAAAGTGAACTCTTATTATTTGTAACTTGGGAATTAAGCCTTTGTGTGCATTGTTTCTTTTTTCGGGATTTTCAAAATCAAAAAAACAAAATCAAGGAGCTTTCAAAATGGTACATCTTAAAGTATCTGGTTCTCGATTCATGTCAACATAAACAGTACAAGTGCACATTTTTTTAATCCTCTAAGTGGAAGTATTCAGTCACATACAGTGGTGGAATGCCTTTACTTTAAAAGTTTTTTTGAGTTCTTCAAGTGAACATACAATACACCATATTCCATAAAAGCCTGATATTTTTTGTGTGCTTTTGTGTCTTCATGCTCTTTGTACATTTCAAGTTCACTCACTGTTTGAATTCCCTGATGGCCAGGGAGTTTGGACACTCATATCAGTTGGGCAGCGTTCTGTCTGTGCCTTCAGTACTCATCTCTGAGTGATCCACTCCACAGTGATCACTGGAGTCCACTGAGGATAATTTATCAACTTTTATAGTGCACTTCCAGATGTAATTCACCTGCCACGCTGGAAATGGTGAGATTTTTACTGGGGCTACTCTCCCACAGTGTAATCTAAAGTAACATCCTGAGTAAACAGTAGTGATATCATACCTTTGATATACTTCTTACTAACCTTTAGGAATCACAAATGTTTTGCTAAATCCTTTTTTCAATTGTGATTTAGCTGAAAGTATGTTGTGTGATTTCTTTTAGTTGTTGTACGTCTTCACATAATCGTTAAATGCGATGATTTACCTATTAACGTTCATCTTCGCGCTTCCTATTCCTAATGAAAAAGATGCTTCTTAACTATTTTGTACTTTTCGCACGCCCCCCCCCAATCTTCCTGTAACTGTAGGTAAGAAGGAAAACTTTGAAAATTTTATTAGGTCATATTGCTTTATCCGGGTTTCTTGTTCAAAATAAGTTAATATTATTTTCATTCATTCATTTATCTTCCTCCACTTATACAATATAGTTTTGATTCACAACTACACTCACTGCAGAGTGCTTTATGTAGTGTTTTTTCTCCGCCAGAAGGATTACTCAAAAACAAGCAAGGGAAGACTTCGATGCAGATTGGGATTACTTTCTTTAAAACTGTGAGATTGGGGTCAGGAATCTTTGAGTGCCTTTCTAGCTTGCAATTACTTTTTTTCCCAGTAAAACTTAAAACTCTTTTTATGCTCTTCCTACATCTCTAATTAATATTAATATTCATTAAATGAATATGAATCTAAATAACTGTAAAGGTCAGTGTATAAATATTTTATTATTTCTTTGAATTGAACTTGACCTTAGCTGTTCAGTTGTTTTATTTTTTTTTTTTTTTCCACTTTTTTTTTGTTTTTAAATGGTAGTGGAATGGAGAGAGTGCTGTTTTGGACTTTGAACAGTCAGATCTTTCTTACGCTGAATTCTAATGTTATGGCTTACAGTAGAGAATTAATGATGCCATGAGGAAGACTGCAGTAAAATACACGTTTATATTGACCTGTGTGTGTGTGTGTGTGTCTGTATATGGATGGCCTGTGCACTCGACCACAGGCCACTCAGGCTTTGTAGTTGTAAGGTATAAGATAGCACTAGCAATTTGAATTGTTTTCATTCCACCTCCATGGCAGAACATGGGACTTTGTTGAAATTTTAATGGCCCTTTGACCTAGATTTGGTGTGCACCCGTGTGTGGGTCTGATGTGTGTCAATCTTACACTGTCAGCTGAAGAACCGCATTTACCATTGATAGAACTGAGCAGAAATGTAGCACTTGCAGAAATATCTGGCAAACTGTCTCTTCTACATGAGCCTGTGTTCAGTCCTAAAGGAAATAATAATGCTGGAAAAAGAGACACATCTGACGAACGTCTATGTGGCTCCACTTTCAAAATTGAGTGCTGTGCATAATAATTTGCCACTCATTTATGCATTTATGAAAGAATCACCCGTGGGCTTTTGGGTCTACTGCAAAAGCAGATTTATGAGGAAGCAAGGGGCTGAAAAGTCAGACAGACAGAAGCAGAAAAATGCAGGACTCATCACTGGCAATCGTGCCATAGCTTAGTGTATGCACTGACAGGGTAAAAACTGAATTATGGCTTTCTTCGTTTCAATTTGGCAGTTTGGTGTTCTCCCCCAGCCACTTTGTTTTGTTGCTAGTTGAGCAAAGACACCTCTTAAGCAAAGTGAAGCCCGTTCTGGGAATAAAAGACTGAAAGGCCCACTCTAGTGTAATCATCTTCCCTTGACACAAAATCTACGTCTGCCATCCTTTTGAAGCAGAATTTGGAAACTTAAGTTCAAGGATATTAAAGCATCAAGTGAGGCTTCTTCACCATTGTTTACAAAAAAATGAATATGTGCATTTATATTATTCTACATATAATGCAGTAAATGGAGTATATTGGGCCTACCTATTACACTCCTTTTCGCAATAGCAAATCAGATGCCAGTGACCAGTGGCTAAACTCAATATATGCACAATGATTAGAAAAACTGCATTATATATATACACACATTCTAATCATTGCAGTTTTTTTTAAAGTGTATCACCTTCTAAATTAACCAAATATTTTTATACTTTGGTTTTATATTTTGAGCCTAAGTAAAAGGCACTTCTTTGTATCATCACATAACATGTCAGAGGTCAGTATCCTTTTGTAAGAAAACCAACCCACCACCTAATTAGTTGAGCTGCCTGCCAAATATGCTGTTGCATTCTGGATCTGGACCCCTGACTGCAGCTGGGACTAAAATTAAACCAGGAATGGGGAGGTAGTAGGTGATTAAAAGTAACCTTTAGAGCTATGGAGAAGCTGTTAGCCATGCCCTTTCTTTTCCTGCAAATGCCATCTGAGAACTCTGGTCTAATGATGCAACAATAGTTTCAAGGCAATTACAATCCCCCAAAACTGATTCAAAAGCATTGGACTTGTGAGTGGGAGAAATTAAGAGGTAGGGAGTGCAAAGGTACATGTCAGTCCAACATGGAAGTAGACAATAACTAAGGCACCTGAATGTTGTAGAGTTATTGGCTATACTGCTTTAAAGCCACAAGCTCATTTCAGGCTAGTTCAATTGTAGATATGGACATGCTTTATTAACATTAAAAAAAAACAATTGTCTATATATTAGCATTCTTTTCTCATGTTAGAAACAGCTGGATGCATCAACTATGGTAGCTGGTGTACAAAAAAAGTCAACCTTTGTTTCCCCTTCCTATTAGTGGAGATGGGGCAGTTCCTATGGCTGCCTCCAGGTATGGCAGCAGCAGGGGATGCTGCACCCTGCGGGAGCCTTGTTTTGCCATAGCCCTTGTCGTTGTAACCAAGGGAATTCTTTGAGGCCCTGCCAATCATTTTATAACAATCACAACAGCAGCTGTCCACTTTGTTTAGGCCCAGCATGAGTAGAGAGGAGACATATATACTTTTAGACTTCCACTGAGATAGGGATAAATAAAGAAAATGCAATACAGACACACTCACGCACACAAGCAAACACGCAAATTTGTTAGGGGTTTATTTCTAATAGAGGTGTGACCGACATATAGGTCTAGGTGTAAATAAGCAAACATGTATTCGTGTTGCTGCCATCTTAATCATTTTGCTCTAGTCAGGAGCAATTTCTCTTGCATTTAGGAGGAACATGTCAGTTCAGAGTCAGATCTTTATTAAAACACAGCAGAAATTGCTCACAAAACTGTTAACAATTGGCCTAAAAGTTTCCAGTCACTGTTGAAAATATTGGAAACTGCCACCAGTCGGACCAGGAAACCCCTTCAAAGGTGTCATCTTCATCATCAGATATCAGTCATGACATCTCTCCATGAGTCTCTTTCATCTGCGGTTCACTCTACGTTGCTCCTGGCAGCAGTAAACAATAAGGAAATCAGGTTGGCAAAATGAAGTGTGTGTTGACAATGTACCACCCCAAATGTGGCTGAAAACTAAAGTCGCATTTACCAACAATGGCAGTGAAGTCGAAACAAATCCAGTCAGTCGTAATAATGAATCTTACCACTTCTGTTTCTGTCACTCCAAGCTGAACTGCAGGTGCAGGTCTCATAGTAAATATACATGCAGCTAATAAACCAAACATTTAAATAAGCATATTTTCAATAGCTTCAGGAAAAGTAAAACATACAAAAAACATTACTTACATATATTATTATTCACACCATACAAATCCTGAGTTTCAGCCAGAGCTCTGAGCAGAGATCAGTTCATGTAAACAAGATGTAAATTGATCTAATGTATTTATTTACATTTGCGCAGCAGATTGTATGTAGCTGAGGAGGCAACTCATCAACTTGAAATTGCTTTTTTTCAGTTTCAATTTTTTGCCATCATTATACACAATATTTTATACATAACCTAAATGAAAGCCGTGTCCATTTATTAACCGAAGAGGCCAATAATTTTCATTATGATAGAAATCCATTACTCCTTCATTAACACTGGCGGTTATTGTAGAAAAGGCTTTATTTAACTATTGGTACTATGGCTTACAAAACAGCACTGCCAGCACAATTCCATTAAAGAAGGCAAAAATGAATAAATATTGGAAAACGGGTGCAAAAGTCAACAATTAAATATAAAAAACACAAATTGTAAAAATAAGGCTTGAGAGCTCCCAAACTGTGCTAACAAATACTGCAGCCATTTCTTTATTCAGGTGTCTCCACATTTTCTGCTGCCTGCATGGCCCATAATAGCATGACATCTCAACCACTAGCTACTGCAAATATGAAAAAAAATATCAGTTTATTGTGTGATTATTTTTACTAGACTTTATCAGAAGGAATGGGGCACTGACCTTACCTGTGTTGGTGCCCTATGGAGTTTTCTTAAAAACATTTTCTTTTTAAATTAAACGTAAGCTATCAAAATGCTTTGTGTATTTCTTGAAGGGCTAAAGTAGGTGTTGATTGTGTTCAAACACATTTTTGAAACCTGAATTTTTTTACATCATTGCTTTTCCTGGCAGCAGTTTTCTGTTTTCTTTTCTTTGTCTTTGTTGGCTCTATGGCAATTTTTACATCAGCAGAACTTGTAGTGTCTCATCAGCATGCGAATGCACAGACGTGCACAAAAACTCACTTACAGGCACACATACTCTACAAGGACTTAAAAAAAATTGAGAAACATGCCAGCTTCTTCTCATAATGAGAATTCCAAATTAATACACTTCAAATTTGTGCTATGGTTTTGTCTATGGAATCAAACGACATTCACACCTGGTGTTTTTAATTGGTTTGTAAGATAATGAGATCGGGATAAAGATAAGTTTGAAGGGAGGATATCAGTGGAATTTGTTAGAAGTGTACACGCATAGTATAACTTATTAATAGCAGATAGTCTTTCACAAATAATTATTTTATTCTACAGGAAAAATGTACCACTTTATATAATATATTCAAAAATCCTGCTTTTCAAAAATGTTTTGTAAAGAAAATTTTTCTTGTGTTATGTAAGACAATATATTTGCATCTTATTCAAATGTGGCATGTGTGAACAATCTCCAAAATCTTTTTTTTTTTTTTTTTTTTTTTTTTTTTACAAAGGCCTGTTCTGTATGATTTTTTTACTTTAACATGGGCCAGAAATGGTGATAGTGTTGTGTATGCGGAGCTCATGAAGTAGGGCAACGCAGCAGACAGAATTAAAAGGACAAACAGGCTAAAAATAAGTGTGAAATTCACTCTAGGAGACAGCAGGCTTTATAGTGAACTGCCTGTGTTCACTTCTCTCACCTTAGGGAGTCTTAAGGCTCATAATCACAGTCCAGCATGAGTAGGCAGATGGCCTCCAGTTATACTGTGACCTCACCAAATCTGCATGCATCAACTGACTCTGTGTTCAGTGGAAAAATCCAGAAGAAGGTTATGGACAGAGTGTTCTTGGATGAACTTTCACGAGTCAAAAGTTGGGGCTTATATGTGAAGACAAGTAATTTCCCATTTTCACATCTTCAAATCTCTGTCTTACAAGTGAGGTTTGAAAGTGGGGAAGATGGAGAGCAGGTGTACAGTGATTGGGATCATTGTAGCAGAAAGCTGTAGGATTCAAGGGACCTGCCCTGACAGTTACAGTATGCTCCTCTCTTCTTGACTCCCTGCTAGGCCCCAGCTGAGGCCATCTGTTTGGGTGATGCTGCAGTCCCAGACTATGTATCAGACTATGTATAGCCGTGATGTAGTGTTAGGCCCATATTTAACAAAACATATTCTGTTATAGTTTTATAATGGGCAAAAGATGGACGGATGTATGGATGGATGGATGGATGGATGGATGGATGGATGGACGGATGGATGGACGGATGGATGGATGGATTTAAAACAATATGGGCTAAAGTGCAGACTGTTAATCTTTAATTCAGCTTTATTCACATGTAAAGGAATGGAGGAACAGTTGCAAGTTTTACAAGTCTTTAATGTGTAGCACACGTTTTCTCAAAGGAGCAAAAGTCGCAGGTCCTTTTTACAGCAGCCATTTTAATATGTCATAGCAGAGTAAACATGGGTGTAATTGATCAAAAATAATTATGGTTTGTTCTTATTGTTGGTTCACATCCTTTCCAGTGAGCCAGCATGCACAATACCCCAGTCCTGGCCCATTGAAATCTTAGAGTAGCACAGTTAATTTTATTGATTACACATGTGTTTGCCATCCAGTGACATGTCGAAAGGCTGATGTGAAAACAGCCTATCGGACAGTTGACTCAAAAGCCCTGTCATGGACAGGTGCGGACTAACCCTTTGTCAGTTAAGCAGGTCAGAATTCTGGAGTTGATTCCTTTTGTGGCATTTTGATTTGGGTGCCGTTGTAGCCCCGGTCCAAGGAAGACAATCGAATGATCACAGATTTTTTTTTTTTTTAATGAAACGGTGTCCACAGCATCCAGCAAAACAACAAATGCTTTCTAGAATGTAGACATACTACTGTCCAAGTCTACAAAAAAGAAAAGATGTCATGGATGTGTGTTAATAGTGTGTGAACATGTGTATAATAGTGAAAACCACCATGTGTTTATAATAAGAGACTCTATGAAAATGTGTGAATAGTTAAATGTGGCTTGTAGTATAAAGGACCTCAAGTGGCTGATAAGATTACAAATCACTTTCACAGAGCAGTTGTAGTGTTTTCACCACATGATGCAATAAACCTTGATGTTAAAAAAAAGCCAAATCCCCCCCCCCCCGGAAAAAAAAAAAAAAAAAAAACACGAAAAAAACAAAA